>JAUTBV010111714.1:0-14203 GCA_032361325.1 Lepetodrilus fucensis
TGAAGTGTAATGGTTAGTGAATACATTTCTAGCTGGATTGCGTTCTGCCCCGTGTATTTATGCCACACGTAGTGAATAAACCCAGCAAGGAGGATACGGCGAGTGCTTTGTTGATATCCCTATTTGCTTCCCCTGTAGCTATAGGGTGCCAAAATAGTAAACGGGGCATCTTATAGCTACAGTTCTGCAGCTAACTTGTACCATGCATGTGAAATCAACACGTGATCCTTCCAGGGAGAATATAGTAACCTGTTGATGCAATATACTAGTACACCCACAAAAATCATTACAAAATGGCAACCTTCTGGTTTGGTCTGGTCATTTTCTACCCAGGTAACCTGAAAGAACAGTCAACTAAACCCACCAATCCGTTTTTCATGCAAAATATAATTACATGATCGGATGAAATACATTTTTCAATATGAAATTGGACGATATTCATTTTCCAATAGGCAGTGTGACCTACTTATATATAATTGTAAACATTGCGTCACTGATAACTGTTAAAAGTTTGATATAAAAATAACTCGGATAATTACTTAATAACTTTGATATAATGAAAATGTATAAACATTTCTGTATGATACAGTTTGTATATTTGTATCTCATTAATATATCATTTCGTTAATCGTTTTCAGTTAATAATTTAATTCAAAGACATTTTTTGTTTGTAACAATAATCAGGATTTGAAAAATTAAGAACATTACTTAATACCCTTGATTCTCATGAATCCAAATGCGATAGATTATAACAACAATTTAACTTTGAAATATCACTCAAGAAAACAAATCTGGCTACATATGTCCATGTTTATTCTCAGGAAATTTTAATAGTATCCAGTCAACCAAGCTTTCACCAATCATCCAAAAATATATACCAGTACGGTAGTTAATCAAAATTTACTTTGTATATTTCTTAAATTAGATAGATCACAATGCAATAAATAAAAATTGGCCTTTATATTTGAGATAAACATAATGCAGTAGAAACTACAAGTAATTATGTTTAATTTCATACAAATATTAACATCCATGGATAATCTGAAAATGAAGTTAACTTCCAAATTCAAGATAAACTTCAAGCAGAGTTGTTTCCCTTGACCATTCGCCCAGACATACAACTTTTACACAAACACTACACCACATACTTGTAGCAGAACTAAAACTATTCTTATAAAAACGTAACAAAATAAATAACAAATATAAAACAATTATGCAACATACAATATTCTAAAATGATCTCATAAAACCAGCGACATAAAAAAAATGGATACATTTTTCATCAGACATTATGCCAACACATCTTTCATCTTAAATACAAAATAAAAATGTACAAATGAGTACACTATGAATTTACAACAAATCTTGCTTTTAAAACAAGCAGCTATAAGTATGATGCTTGGTATATTGCTCTAACATATCCTTGGCATTAATGCTTTACAATGACTTATCCAAATTAGCAATTTCCCAAATACATTCTTCAAACAACCACATATACAGTATTACAGCATCATTCAATAGAATATCTTAATAAGAAATATGTCTTATACATTGTACAAATGGTGATACGCTGTTGGTATGAAAACAAGTTTCCATACTGTTTGCAATCCATATTTCTACCATTTTGATTAACATCATTTACCTGACCCCCACCCCAAATATTATTTTTTAGACAGCAATAGATTTATCATGGAAAACATTACCCATCACAATAGTAATCTAGCACTTGTGTATCATAATATTGCCATGACAACACACTTATCACCATACAGTGGTTTAGCACTTGCAGTTAATCGTGTTGCCATGACAACATGTAACATGGTGACCATGCTATTTATTTATAGTTAACATTAACATTGGTCTATTGTATTCCATTTTATGTGATATACATCTTTACATTCTGGACTGTCACTCCTCATCCTGTTGCCACGACAATATATTTCATCATACGGTGGACTAATAGCCATTTCAACCAGATGCCATGGCAACAAACCTGAGTGTTGTCATGACAACACATCTTGTTGAACACCGTACAAATATCCATTTTATCTAAACGCCACAGCAACTAACTTGATTGTTGCCATGACAACACACCTCATTGAATGCTGTACAAATACCCATATTCGTCCTAATGCCATGGCAACAAATCCAAATTGGTTACCATGGCAATGTTCACTTGTAAATTATCAAATGGTGGATTCCCGCGCGGAGTCATCGTTGTCCCCCACATACACGCCACTCTCGCAACTTTCCAACCAGGAGGCGCTGCGATGGATCTCCTTCTCCTGATCGTGCGGGTCGTCGGACATGCCGGTCATAGTGTTGCTGAACTGGTAGATGCGCGCCCTCGGCACGCGCCCCGACACGATGAGGTAGTCCTTGACGGCGCGCCCCACCACCTGACACAGTACCCGCGCGCACAGCAGCACGATCACAATGTAGGCCGTGGTGAATGCAATGTGGCGGAACATGTCCACCAGGGGAGATAACTCTGATTCAACTAGAGTCTGCAGTTTCAAAATGTTCAAATCTGAAAGGGAAATTATTAAGAAATGATTGTATGGAGGGTTCATTTCACAAACGCTGTGTACAAAGATTATTTACCCGATTTCCATGTAAAAATAGCGTTTTTCATGCATGGTAGTATTATGATCATCAACAGCTAGATTAACTGAGCTAATTTGAATAATGTTCGAGTGCTAGAAGTAACTAATATTTGGTACATATAAACAATAATAAACAATAACTTGCAATAATGTGTAAATAAAATTAAATTCATTTTGAAAACATCATTTGTTCCACTTACCGCTGTATTGATGAGTGCGCACAGGAAGGAAGTTGCAGGATGATAGCGGTGCATGATGGGATGGCTGGAGAAATGAGAGATCACAGCCAGATGTTGCTGTTTTGTTGCACAAACTTGACAACATGGAGGTCAGCGTGGACAGCTGAAATGATTTCACTCAAATTTCATAAAGTGAAGTTGCTCAATCAGTAATGTATCTCTACTGCTGCTATGATTATTATCACATATGGCAAAATTAGTTCCATGTCTTTGGAAAATTACATAGACTATATCAAAATTATTAACAATAAAAATGTATTACAGAAGACTAATTATTTTTGACAAAGAAAAAACAGGTGTGTAGGTTCCCACATCAATTTCCTAGCTAACTTTTTTTTTTTTTAAACAAAACATAAAAATAGTACAGTTACAGTACTAACAAATCACAAATTAAAATACCTAAAATCTGGCACCTAAAAGTATGAACAGACCTGTTTTTCCCAGGTATCGAACAAGACTGTGTTCGTAGTATCCACGTCCACGTCCACCGACCTCTTGAGGTCGCTGAGAGCGCGGTTCATGGCCTCCGCCACCGTGGCGAGGTGGTGGTTGACGGTATCCGCGTGCCATTGCAACTCCTCCAGAAGCAGGTCCGCCCCGACCAGCGAGTGGAAGTTGTCCCGACTCAGACAGGCGTCCAACACACACATGACACAACACACGAATATCACAACAGCTGAGGAACAGAGGAACCTCCACATAAGCTTGGACATGAGCGCCCGATGCACCCAGCACACCACCGAGATGAGGTCCTGCACCAGCCAGAAGTCCTGGAACTTCTCCTTCTCCTTGGACTTGGTCAGCATCTTCTGCGCCCAGATGTCCCGCAGGATGTCCTCTTTGGATCGCGGGTACGACTGGCAGAAATACACGTTCAGCTCGTTCTCCTGGTTCACGTTCTCGTTGGCGTTCTCCGTGAACGGGCAGTTTTGTTCCAGGAGGTCGAACTGTCGCGGAGGGTTCTGCCCGGTCTTCATCTTCAGGACCTTCCTGGCGGAGTCGTCCTGAGGAACGAGGTCCTCGCAGCCCTGCTTGACCTCCTGGATCTGGGTGTACAGCCACGCCAGACGGAACACCCACAGGAATATGTCCATGAGCAGGAACAACGCGATGAAGAGGTACAGCATGGAGTTCATGGTGGAGTCGATGGCTTCAATGCTGCTGGTGATGTTCCTGGCACTAGAACTGTGGACCGTGTAGATGTCTTTGTGGGAGGTGTCTCCCGAGGAATCCTGTGGCCGCTGCATCACGATGTACTTGTATTCCTGAAGACTGGAGTTGGTGACCAGGACTTGGGGCACTCCAGTCGGCTGGATGGAGTTGATGTTGGTTGCCACAAGAGCGTCTATCGATGGAGCTAAGGATTCCAATCTGAAATGCAGACATTACATTGAGAAAAACTTTGAAAACGACATTGATAACTTAATTACAGAATGTTTTGCTAAAAGACCTTTTTGAAGACTAATCAGAAGACTTAACTTCCTTTAATATCGATATACTCAGTATTGGTTTAATTACTGGTACATTTACACATTTACTAGTCACATATAATAGTTATGTTTCTAAAAATCTCCATGCTGAAGGTAACCAGTGATGCCCTAAAGAGCTGTGCCAGTACCTAATCCAGCAGGAAAAGGGTTAATTGCATGCATGCGAAATTAAAAGCTGTATTTCTGTGACATGACATCACTCTGAGAACAAGATCAAGTTACCTCTGAGAAATGATCTTGTCAACTGACAACAGAGCATCAGCTTTATCCATTTGCAGCCAACTGAGGAATCTAATTAAATGCGAGGTCGACATGGTATCAGAGTTATCTCCCTTCTTGTTCTGATACAGAAAAACCTCTCTGGGAAAGTCGAACCATCCATTCTTAGTCACTTCTTCAACCTCGCTGTAATATTTCTCCGACAAATGCTTGAACCGTTCTTGCACGGTTCTATTGCATTCCTTGATAAAAGCCTGTATTTTCTCTATATGTTTGGCGGCATTGGTGCGAGCCATATTGTCTGCCATGAACTGGAGTGATCCATTCTGGACGTAGATGACCTGCAGCTGTTTCTCGAGGTGCGCCACATGTCTGGTCAGCACCATGGAGTTCTCTGTGTTCAAGTGGTGGGCACAGGCATCCTTCCTCTGCTGGAACAGCACCATTAAATAATCCAACTCGGACTTTTCAAATTTTTTCATTTCGTCCATAGAAAGTTTCACTTCTTGATGCAACTTGTCCGTCAAATTGGACACTTTTGTCAAATTTGAAAACACAGTGAGATGCGAGAAGTAGAGAATTCCAAACGCCACAGAGAAGGTGAAAACGATGGAGTAGGTGACGTACAGGAGTAGGAACGCGAACACGATCGTCCTGGAGGCCGTCTGAGGTGACGAGGAACTGTACGTCTTCTCGGGAGGCTTGGTGGCGTTCACGTTGTTCAACGGCATCGACTCCGTCTTCACCATCTCCACCACGTTGTGTCTGGCCTTGATGTGGACACACACGTACACCACAAACACGACCGCAATGGTCACCAGGGAAAACGCGGCGACGACGATGACGGGAAGCCAGATGGAAGATGAGGAAGTCTTTCGGATGTCCTCCTGCATGGCGACTGCGGAAGAGGAGGACGACGTCACATCCTGTGGGAGGATGATGGAGGACAGGAGGACGCGGTGGGACGTGATGGAATCGTTGATGATGACCATGAAGATGTCGGGAAGACGTGGTTGAAGGCTCGACACGTTGAACATCACGTGGAACTCGGCTCGCTTCGTTATCAGGACGTCGAAGTGTCCGATGCAGCGAGTCATCATTTTGTCGTAGATCTGGATACCAATCACTCCTGGGTGTCCGGTCAGGGAACCTGAGAAATACACAGAACATGTATCTTTAATAAGCTGGTGAGAATGATAACTCTGGAAGTACCGGTAGTATTTGTTTCTATCAGATTCGATCAGGAAAGAGATTTTTTCCATTGTATTGTAAGTGAGTGAGTGAATATGGAGTTTAACATCGCTGCGGGAAACTTTCACCTATTTGCGATGATTGTGACAACAGACAATTATGGTGATTTTGCATTTGGCTGAGGAACTCAAAAGGCATTAATTTGCTGCTACTACATGGATACATTTTGCCATTGCTGCATTGGTCCTTTTTGGTTCAAGTCTGCTGTACTGGATACTTTTAAGTGCTCTCTTGATACCATGGGTACAATCCTTGCCAATTCCTTTTAGATTCTTAACACAATTTCAAAAAAATATCCAAACAAATGTTTTCTAAAGTTAATGTTTAATTAATATTTGATAAAAAATACCCTAGATATAGTACCAAGTCAATGAAAACCTTCTGATGGTCAATGCATATGAAACAGAGGACACCATGCCAATCCTGGAATTCAAACCCGATTTGCTGGAATTCGAGTCCAATGCTCTTCCAACTGATCCGAAGGACTATCCTCGCTGGCCGAGACCAGTAGCTCGGAGCATCTTATAGCATACCCGGCTATGAATACAAACATAATATTGACACGTACCTGTGATGTTGATGGTCCAGGCAGCTCGTAGTGGAGACCAGGTGATGCTGGTGTCCAGAGAGGTGGGCATCAAGATGGAGTCCGGCAGATCGGGTTGGAATGTGGACAACACTGACTTTCCTTCTGCAAGAACCAATAGGACACGGTGAGGCGGCTGTTACAGTTAGTTAGGACGACATTCATGTTGTGTGATACAACAAGTCTGCATTACATTGTGATACAACAAGTCTGCATTACATTGTCATACAACAAGTCTGCATTACATTGTCATACAAGTCTGCATTACATTGTCATATAACAAGCCTGCATTACATTGTGACACAACAAGTCTGCATTACATTGTCATACAACAAGCCTGCATTACATTGTCATACAACAAGCCTGCATTACATTGTGACACAACAAGTCTGCATTACATTGTGATACAACAAGCCTGCATTACATTGTCATACAACAAGTCTGCATTACATTGTCATACAACAAGCCTGCATTACATTGTCGGACAACAAGCCTGCATTACATTGTGACACAACAAGTCTGCATTACATTGTCATACAACAAGCCTGCATTACATTGTGATACAACAAGCCTGCATTACATTGTGATACAACAAGCCTGTATTACATTGTGATACAACAAGCCTGCATTACATTGTCATACAACAAGCCTGCATTACATTGTCATACAACACGCCTTATTACATTGTGATACAACAAGCCTGCATTACATTGTGATACAACAAGCCTGCATTACAATGTGATACAACAAGTCTGCATTACATTGTGATACAACAAGCCTGTATTACATTGTGATACAACAAGCCTGCATTACATTGTGATACAACAAGCCTGCATTTTGCAAAAGGATCGCAAAGGGATCAGAAGCAGTCATAAAATCTATCATAATGTGCTATACTACAGACTTGTACAATTAGCCATCACAAGACATAACACTGGTAAAGATACCCTTTACTGCTAGTACTATTCATAACTGTCAGAAGTAGCTGTAAAATCTTTCATAGCAAGCCATTACTCGGGAATCACTAATCTGAGACGATGGGCATAAATGCTGCTCCATGCTCTTACTGATGAATACATTTATACAGTAAGAATAATGACCTAGTCCATGCGTACAAGCAGCTTACCAAACTAGCCACTGTCTCAAGAGTCATATGAACCGTACATGGGACAGGGAACCAGTTTAGCTAAAGCGGCTAACTCAGTGCATGTGTCTTTGAACGCACCCCTGGTAGACATGAACGATATGATGCACAAGTAATGGCATAGCAGCTTCTTTACAGCATACGTACCATCTACAATTAGCTTGATGAGAGGTGAGCGGTCGCTGCGATACATCTGGTAGTACCTCTTCCCCCGCTCCTTCAGGATCTTGGCAGTCACCTTCACGGCGTTAGACTTGTACACGGTCTGGTTCGGGTAGACCCGGGACAGGTTCTTCTCACAGCCATCGTTCATCCACGTGACGGAGCTGTACCTGAACGGACGGTCGAACTGGATGTACGTGTACATCTGCGTCCCAAAGTCCTTCCTGATGTCGTAGCTCCGGGTGCCGAACTCGTGCTGGCGTTTGAGCGGGTGCAGGGAGAGCTCGCCCATCTGCTCCACGATGTCCGTGTGCTGGGCGATGGTGATCATCTCATCTTGGAAGTCGAACCAGGTGTTGTGATGGACGTTCATGAAGTCCAGTGTCGTGGAGAGCTCTCGGTGCGACGCCAGGTCGTCCGCGGTGATGGTGAAGTTGCGCTGCTCGATGTTGTAGTTGAGGGAGGGGATTCGAACCTCATAGCTGATGTGGTAGAGGAGAGATGGCTTCTTGTACTTGACGTGACACATGAACTGTTTGTACATCTTCTCAAAGACTGGCGACAGGGTGAACATGTACACCTCACCTGCAAAAACAAGAATTATTGATGTCAACACCAAAAATTATCTCAATGTTCAAAAATCTTTTAACCTATTTGAGATCATGCGCTAGATAAGCAGGAAGAATTATAGATACAATATTACATTCCAGACCCTCTCCACCTTAGCCCAACCTACTGTATCCTAACCCAACTTATAATAACCTAGTGCAACCTACTGTACCTGAGCCCTATCTACTGTACCCTAGCCCAACATACTGTACCCTAGCCCAACATACTGTACCATACCTAGCCCAACATACTGTACCCAAATCCTACCATTGTCAACCCTATCACACCTTGCCTACACTCTCTGACCATCTGTGGAAACATGTGGAGAATATCCAATTTATCCGCACCTTTTGCACACTCTACAGTTGCTTCTGGACATGATGAACTGTAAGCCTGGTTACATGTCGGCATCTTGTAACATCCAATGTTACAGCACTTGACAGCATCAGTGATGTTACCTGAAACACAAGAGGACATGATTACCAGCATGAATGTTTGTGATGACCAAATTTCGAAATATTCATGGGTGTGAATTTGCAATGTTGTAGACAGGTACACCACAGGCAGTAGAAATCTACAGGAGACATGGTAGGATGAACTACAGCAGACATAGGAGGATGAACTACATGAGACATGGGAGGATTAACTACAGGAGACATGGTAAGATGAACTACAGGAGACATGGGAGGATGAACTACAGGAGACATGGTAGGATGAACTACAGGAGACATGGTAAGATGAACTACAGAAGAGATGGTAAGATGAACTACAGAAGACATGGGAGGATGAACTACAGGAGACATGGTAAGATGAACTACAGGAGACATGGGAGGATGAACTACAGGAGACATGGGAGGATGAACTACAGGAGACATGGAAGGATGAAATACAGGAGACATGGGAGGATGAACTACAGGAGACATGGAAGGATGAAATACAGGAGACATGGGAGGTAGGATGAAGCACGTTCTCACCATCTTTGCTGCATGTATCCCGCTCCAGGCAGGTCTGACACTCATCCTGGTTGAACTTGCAGTCCTCTGAGGGGAAGCGCATGGCCTCGGCATTGGGGTTTGGCATCCCGAATATCAGCGACAACGGAGTGTTGTCCGGGCAGACCACACTGTTGTGCTGATCCAGGAGCACTGTCAGGTTCTGCCGCCGGTTGATCTGCAAATTTTGAAAAAAGAAAATCCATGTTTTTATGTTCAAGGTTTGAAGCATCAGTATACATCAAGGCTGTGTGCATTGGTTGAAGGATTGTAAGTAAGTACTGAGAGATCTTGTTTGATATCATACCTCGTATTTGTGACAGGCAGTGTTGATGTACCGGCGGAGATGCTCCTGTCCATCCTTGTATCCGGGAGGACAGTTCCGGGTCCGTTGTCCCGACTCGCAGGTCACAGATTTAGCCGCAGTGATGCGATGCCGGAAGATGTGGAGGTACAGACTGTAGAAGTCTGGCATTGGATCCCTTGAACAGAATCATGTAGGTGTTGCATTAACAATTCTGCTCAAATGGCATCAAATTGATAAACGACTACACAAACATTAATGAAGAGAATGGCATGACAGACACACACACACACACACACACACAAGGAGAACACACATACACTCACCTGCAGTATGTATCAATTGTGTCCTGGAACCTCTTCTTGAGCGTGGAGGAGATGTTCCTGTTCTGGTAGAAGAAGGCGTTGTCGTCCACGTGGTCAATGTCCACGTACTCGGGGACCAAGTAGACGTCGGAGATCCCGATCTTGATCTGCAGACCGGAGATCCGCTTCCACACGTAGTCCATGCTCTGCTGGTTGTTGGTGACGTACATCGGGGTCTCCAGCTCCTCCATGTCGCGCAGTCGCTCCATGAACACGTTGTTCGACGACGACACGTTGATCATGGTGCCATCTGGTGGTGAAGGAAAGATAAGTGCAACATGCAACCAGGAGTGCAGCTATGACTAAATACAACATACACAAGGTAAAACATTTTCTGGGGGTACGCTCTTCCAGCGGAAATTGCTTTATGTTTCTTTATTATTACTTTTTTTTAACTGGGATATAGAGCCGCTTTATCCGGTGGTATGTTCTACCAGATTATTTTACCAATGCATGTCCTGAAATGCAATGTTCTTTCATTATTGAGATTACAATGCTGTATGTTTTTGTGTTTTTATTTTTTTTCAATTTCAAGATTCTTTCACTGGTATCAGTTTAGGGCAGGAATAAACCTGTAACATCTGTAGAATAAAATGTTGCAGTAAACTTGCGAGCACCAGCTGGTACTGACAGACCAAGGATGATATCTGCATTGCCATGGTACAAACAATGCATCCTATCAATATTGTGTCAAAAAATTGAATTTTTGCGAACATTAATGCCGGGCTCCCAGGACGACATTTGAACCTGGCTCTGAAGTCCAATGTTCTACCATTGTGCTAGCACTTGCTAACATGCAGCCAAGTTTGCAGCTATGGTAAAATTCAAGAACCATCTGCATTTTCATCTTAAATTGGGTATTTCAAATTCTTTTAACCCTCTCGTTCATAACGATGTTCAATATAGGGAGGGCTTTGTACCAGTGTTCGAAATAGAGCCCGTTCGCACGGCCGCGACGGGTTGTTTTCGGGGAGGACTGGTAACATTTTATCCTTGCACGCCCACATGTCATGATACGTTTTGTTTGTTTTTCAAGATGTATATCATCGATCACTGGCCAACATGTATGAGGACGGGTAACTTCTCAGACTTACCAGTCCTCATGTCTGGCAGTGAAATTGCTGGAGTTTTATACACTGCTTTGTACTACCGTAGTCCAGCATGGAAATGGTTAATCTGCTAGCCTTTGATCAGACATCCTTTATTGTAAAACAACGGGAGAGACACAGAACTGTACGACACCCCCGGGTACTGTACCACAGAATGATTACAGAGTCATAACACTACACATCCGTCCATCGACAGCCAGATACTTCCCTCACAGGTCTATGGTCATTCTCTGCAATAGGGTCATGCTTGTTACATAGCATTGATCTAACAAAGCTTGTTAAGCTTAAATTGTAGCTATGAGTGCCAGCCTTCTAAATACCAGTATCAGTAGTAAGACAGACATACTACTGTCAATTAATATTGTCATGAAGTATTGTCATGAAGTATTGTCATGAAATATTGTCATGAAGTATTGTCAGGAAGTATTGTCAGGAAGTATTGTCAGGAAGTATTGTCAGGAAGTATTTCAGGAAGTATTGTCAGGAAGTATTTCAGGAAGTGTTGTCATGAAGGATTGTCATGAAATATTGTCATGAAATATTGTCATGAAGTATTGTCATTTTCAGGAAATATTGTTATGAAGTATTGTCATGAAGTATTGTCGTGAAATATTGTCAAGAATTGTTGTCATGAAATATTGTCAGGAAGTATTGTCATGAAGTATTGTCATGAAGTATTGTCATTGCATGTTATCATGGAATCTTGTCTGGACATATTGTCATGATGTGCTTTATGGACATATTACAGAATGACAGGACTGACATAACTGACTCAAGATTGTCAGAGATACTAGACTAGTGTATATAGGGCCATGTCACAGAGATTAGCTTCTGTTTCAGAACATCCAGACTGCAGAGTATCTACAACCACTGGCTTTACACTGTGTATAAAACTCCAGCAATTTCACTGCCAGCCATGACGACTGGTAAGTCTGAGAAGTTACCCGTCCTCATACATGTTGGCCAGTGAGCGATGATATATATCTTGAAAAACGAACAAAAAGTAACATGACATGTGGGTGTGCAAGGATAAAACGTTACCAGTCCTCGCTGAATATAACCCGTCGCAGTCGTGCGGACGGGCTCTATTTCGAACACTGCTTTACACTCACAAAGCATCTTTGTCGTAATTCTGAATTCATGTCCATTTATAACAGAAATTGGTTACAAATATGTCATCAGAATTCTTTAATGCTTTTAAAATATTAAAATACTAATCTTACCATCCTGCAGTTCTGTGAAGTTCATGGGCAGAATTCCAACAGGAAAGGAAACATCTACAACAGAATCAGATATATATTTTAATGTCAGAGTTCCATTTTTATTACTATTGCAAATTGGAATTTTGGCACAATGCTAAAGGCTGCTGAATATTTCACTAAGTCTGAAGAACCTGGAGTCATAAGTACTTTTAAAGAAATTTGAATTGGGATTCAAAGCTGCTTTCAAGATACTTTCACCTACATCACAAGCATGTGAGTTTTTGCCAGGAGGAAACCTGCAACATTTGTAGCACTGAATGTTGCAGTAAACCTGCAAGCATCATCTGGTACTGACAGACCAAAGATATCTGCATTGCCACTCTACAGACAGTACAGTACATCCTATCAATTTCGAGTTAGAAAGGTAACTTTCGCGAACATTGATGTGGGCTCCTGGGTTGGGATTTGAACCCGGGCCTTTGCCTCCAATGTCCAAATGTTCTACCACTGCGCTACCACCCACGTCTTCATCAGTACTTACCCACACAGATGGTGTCTTGAGTTGCTGTACACAGTGCAGATTCATAGGTTTTCCCGCTGCACACACGACACTCTACAAACACATGGGCAATATTCATCAAATATTGGGCAACATTCATCAAATATTGGGCAACATTCATCAAATATTGGGCAATATTCATCAAATATTGGGCAATATTCATCAAATATTGGGCAATATCTCCATCAAAATACCATCATGAACACCATCTTCTCAACACATTTATATTAAGAAAATTCCAATAATTAAATGAAATCAAATTATCATAAATTTTCATAATTATCATATGTTCTAATTTACTGGGAAATATTGGTATTTGTCAGTAGATGCTGTATGAAGACAAGGATTACATACTCTGGCATACAACATCTCTGTCTGCGGAGCATGGACTCGTCATAAAATGACCGGCTGGACAGTTTTGGCGACATTCTAACAAAGGGAGAGAATACACATTACAATTAAACAAATAACTACGTACGCTAATAGCAATACATTCAGAACAATACCTATATAATAATTACAAAGGAACTATAGGTCATTTGGTACCACGATTACAGATTTAAGGAAATTTATGCTCACAAAATGTCAATAAAATAACACTGATGATTTTGAGCTTGAAATGTTAAACAAAGCTTTCTGAATTTGTGTAATATGCCCTTCACCAATGTAGAGTTAACTATATCAAATAGGTAGAGGATTTAGCAATGAAGTTCAAGGTCAAAATGAGGTGGAAAATGTATGTACAGAAAGAAAACACATTCCAATTGGTTTGCCATCCATACCAAATGATATATTACTATCTACATGGCGGCTCTGCACTGACTGCACAGTACATTTCTGATGCTTTATTGTGGCAGCCAGATGGTGGTGCCTTCATAGACCAAGTGAGTTAAAGAGATGAGTACGCTAGGTCATAAGAGTGTCCGTACCTTGGCAGTTGTGTCCGTCAACGAAGGAGCCTCGCTTACAGCGACAGGTAACTCTGCCCTCGGCGGACTCGCACAAAGCGAAAGCTGAACATGAGGACAAACCTGTGGGACAGTCTTCTAAATCTGAAACGGGGGAGATCTGTGGTGAGATGGGAGATCTGTGGTGAGACGTGGGTGTCTGTGTGGTGAGATGTGGTGTATGTGAGATAGGGAGTCTGTGTGATGAGATAAAGTGTCTGAGGAGGAGCTAGTGTTTCTTTTGTGTGTTTTCTTTTGTATTGGGGTTTAAAGTCACTTTCTAGAATCTTTCACAAATATCACGACTTGTCAGTTTAGGGCAGGAGGAAACCCACTACATCTGTAGCGCTGAATGTTGCAGTAAACCTGCGAGCACCGGCTGGTACTGACAAGACCGAGGATGATAACTGCATTGCCAC
>JAUTBV010111725.1:0-30602 GCA_032361325.1 Lepetodrilus fucensis
ACAGACAGACACAGACAGACACAGACAGACACAGACAGACACAGACAGACACAGACAGACACAGACAGACACAGACACAGACACAGACACAGACACAGACACACACACAGACACACACACACCAACACAAACACCAACACACACACACACACTTCCTGTACCCAACACTGACATTTATCCACATTATAGCTGTCGAACATAATTCATGATATCTATATATCTATATATCTCTATGATTTATATTTATCCTCGTGTCATCATAATTACATAACAGTGTCGTGCACGTCAATCAATTGACATTTTTCTTTCAGAACGTAATCTTAAGATTCACGCGTATTAAAACTCCATCATAATATTATGTTTATGAAAATGCTCTTTTAGTGTTTATATATGAATATGAGTGATAGACATATATACGCCTGTGGCCGAAGAAAATGATTTATCGCGGACTAAACTCATCAGCTGCCAAGCTGTCAGGACGCCTCGCTGTGGAGTGTAAAACAAGGCATACGTACTTCCAAAACATCTCATCAAAAAGCCCCATTGCTAGTAATACTCATTAATAAATTACCAATGGCAGCTTTCCTGTCATGTTGAGCGACGATTTCCCCCAGATAGGACAAGCTGTCAAAGCAAATGAGAGTTTCTGTTTCTGAGACGTCCCTCCGGGCAGTCACTCCATCAAAGCCTCTCTCTCGTCAAGGTGGTGGCGCGGGGGGTGGAGACTAGGGCCGAGGGGGGTGGGGGAAAGGAGGACGAGACGGTCGGTATCCTCCGGCCGATGACAGTTGTAGAGGGCCGATCCTTATACACCGAGCATAGCTTCATTATGATTTGCACCGCATTTGCTTGACAAGTAGTTAAAGATTAATACCTGGAATACGTCCGCAATCGCTAGTCAGCTAATTAATTAGCAGTTGTTAAACAGAAGCAGGAAGTGGTCTGCGATGTATTAAGATAACGACCTGTTGAGCGCAATCTGGTGACGTACTGTTAAATGACTGTTAGACTCGTTAATCGTATTATCTTGCTTATGCTGTCAAAATTACAAATATAATGAATAAGAATGACTAGATATAAATAGGAATTGACATATAAAACAACCATAATGTTATTCAATGTAGATTTTATTTTAATAAAGAAAAGAAAAGGGGGAACATGGTATAAAGCTTTCCGATATATTAACAGGTGCGATCACACTACATGTAACGCTCGATGTTTTCATTTAAAATTCATAAGGGGTTCCGCAGGGTTCACATCTCTGCCTGCGTTCATTTAACCATACATGTAGTTTATTCGTCAGAAAAACATTGAGGAAAAAAAGCCTTCCCACCTTACTAAATACGCTCCTGTAATCCATATATGTGGGTATAGACAGTTATCATTCTGGATTACACCAATGATATATATTATCACCTTTATTTCATATTAATGAATGTTAGATAATGTCTTTGAAATGACAGAACCATTCATGGTTTGTTATCCCTCTTCGTTGAAATCAAGCCACGCTTTCACAGATTCAGGGGTGAGTCCAGTGTACATTAGCAATATTGTGACTAAATTACACGTATAACACCGAGACAGGATTCAAAGCCATTTCAAAATTAACTTTCCATCAGCATTCATCCATTCAAACGCCTCTACCGATTCACCCGCGACGTGTTGGGTAACTAACTAGTACCCGGAGACGGAAGTATACCGTTTAGAACTATATTACGCCTGAACAAAAATCGCTGTTTAAAAGCTCTGCATATTTTCAATGCATTTCGACGTCGGAGTTTTCTCCCCCATGCTATTAGATTGCTCTACCTGCTAACGTGGGCCGGATAAGTATCGCACTAGATCGCTTTCATGTCGCCGCCTGATTGTCAGAACTGTCACCGTCGAGATGTCCGCTCTTTCACTGACCGAGTCTCAATCTGTTTTCAAACACCCCTACTTGTACCAGATTGATTGATAAGCTCCTCAATGCTTCGCCATGGCTTTTGATGTGCCCGGCCAACTCTCGGGGCACAATTTTCGATTGAAGGGCATTCCTGTATTTCCTTACAGCCCAGGCAATACCCCCCTTCTTTCCTCCCTTCTCCTCGTTGCACCGCACGCATTGCCATACTCGCTGACTTAAGCCAGCTCGCTCCCCTACAACTCTTAGCCTGGTCTGGCTACGCCACTACGGCCCTTTGGTCTTCTTTCATCTTTTATTTGCCTCTTTACAAAGTATACATTAACAGCACGCGGTGACATAAATCAAGCTTGATTGACAGACAGGCCATCAAAATGATTGATGGCCGGGGCATGAGGTGACGTCTGGCTAGCTGCCAAGTAATTATGAAGTCTCTCGCTGATTGGCTGATTGTTCACACCGAGCTATTCATCACTCAGAACATTTATCAAAGCCCGACGTCATGTCGCCCGGCTCGTCCAATCACAGCGTGGTATCGGCCCTTATTTACGATTTCATTGGCGGGCGGCAAAGCCGTTTCATCTTGATGTAATTCACAAGTGTTGTCTGCTCGTGTTCGCCGTGTTGTCTTGTTGGGCGGCATGTTTCAATAAAACTTGTGCGGTTCGCTTAACGGGGTTCACTGCTTGATTGACAGGCAGCTCGGGGAGACGGCAAAAGCGACGCATTGTTAGGCAGTTACACAGGAGTACGTCGAGCTGAGACCAAGGAAACTACACAGCGTCTGGCCGTTTTGTCTTCTTGCTGTTTATCGCCACATTTTGAGGATTTTCGCCTGATATGTTTTAATATTTGTGATATACTGTGCTTCGCGATCTATGTAATACATGTGATCTGTGGTGATTTCCTGTTACGTTGGATATAACTACTCCATCCGATGATGTTGACTTCAAGCTCCCAGTACCTGCACCCGGACTATCTTCAACCATTACCCACAACAGTAAGTTATACCAGGAATTAAGAAAATACTTGATTTATAGAATATAAATAATACCATTTTCGTTCAAAGTATCCATATATCGACCAATCCCTTAATCTTTAACACCACAAATAAGCCTTTTAAAAAATGTGTAAAATATGTTATAATATTGATATTATTTATTTCGAGTGTATACTGGTAGAATTAATATATGTTTGTTGTTAATAATGTGTAAAATTCGTATTTAAACAAGCTTTGTAAGTGAACGCTCACTGTAGTAGAAGAGGCCCTTTAAGAGATACCGTTAGCCACAAATACTGGTAGTGCGCAGCTAAGCCAGGGCTGAAGCCAGCTGCTAGCCGATATGTGTGTAACTAGGCCTAGCTAGCAGTCGATTCGGTCGATACACAGGAAACGGCCTTCGCTCTTTCTCAATGAGCTTCACTTAGACTTCGACACAAACAAATATGCCCAACAAATTAGATATTTTCTCTCCTTTTGTTATTTTTATGATACTTTTTTTTTAAAGATTTGTTTGTCATGTTTGGATGTTTTCCTTCCTAGATCAAAGATCTTGCGCTTAAATCTATTGTATGGATCGACATAATTTAGATTGAGTGAATACTAGTATTTAATGTACGTTGTAAATATTTATAATACTATTTTCAGTACATATGCATTGTTCACACAGTAATTATCGTGGTATATGGGAAAACTACACTATTCTTGCCATTCTTTCCCACGTTGTGGCCGTTTCCTGATGCCAACTCTTATGGTTTTACAACGGTATTACACATGTTTTTCGCCCGTGTTTGATTGTATTATCTGGTCTCAGATACATTATCTGTTTTAATGAAGAAAATTGCAATAGTAGATTAACAACGCCTTTGTCTAATAGATAACAACGTGTCCTATCTAACAGCTGTCTAGTACCGGGTTGTCCAATTCAACATCTTCAATGGCATGAACGCGGATCAAGTGGGATTGTTGTGATAGGTTATCTAGTCGATTATATGGGTGTGCCCCATTGTCAGAAAGGCAAATGATGTATAATTTTCAGACAAGAATGGCTACTAATGCTTATATTTATATATAATGGACAGATGACATTTATTTAATGAAGACAGTAGAATATATAAACCTAGATTATATAAACCATTAGTGCTGGTGTATATGAGCAAGTATTGCACACGAATTGCACAATCGAAAGTACATGTATTACCCAAACTGAATTGAAACAATGATTTTGAGTATTCCCAATTATTATTAGACATAAAGTAAGCATTTTAAAACCTTTGATTTAGGTAAATCCTAATGGTGAATCGAATTTATCAAGTTTATAAAAAATTAAGTCACGTTTAACATGTTTAATGTCATCAGAACTCTCTAACATACTGTCTCTGGAATTCTTAATATTTTATTTTATTGTATATAATTAATACAGATACACTTATAAGTGTATACTAGTTAGACTTGTGTTAATGTCAAGTAGCCTTTGACACGAGCCTACTCTATGGCCACTCCTAGTAGTTATTCGTGACGGGATCTAGAACGAGACGCCACCTCGGATGCGATCTCAGATGCTCAGATGAACATTAGACATCCTCACTCTAGGTCACGTGGTTGTGTACAAAAGCTAGCTGGTGCCACTCACCAGGTTTAGTCTTCAGTTGAAAGGTCACACTTCATCGTTTATTACGCACGTTAGACAAGTTGGTAATATATCAAGTATTTTTCAAACGATTCCCATGACAGGCATAGATTACCTTACTCAGTATATTACTTCACAATTCGCCTCTAATATGCATGTAAATTACGACATGTATTTCACATAGGCCTATTGGAAATTACAATGACAGCTAGTTGGTGACAGCTGTTGCCGATACGTGGATCTATCAGGTCTATATGATTTATTCATGCATTACATCATCACTTAGAGTCTTAGGCACTATATTACAACCTGTAATATTTACTTTACACTATATACTCAGGTTTGCAATAGCCTCGGGATGGGAATTAATCAGCATAGCAACGTGGTTATATATACACACACAGACTTCATACGGGGAACGCATCGATTTACGGTTGTCGTTATATTGACAATGCATAAGGATAATGTTGACATATCCTATCATTGGTGAGAAGAGCAAGGTTTTCCGTCACTGGTTTGACACTGGTCTTGTCACTCGTGGAGTGTCAGTTACGACCATTGATCGATATTCGATGAATTCATTAAAACATTTATTATTAGTTATTATGATAGTAGGACATTTGTATGTCCTGTGATAGAATGTAACGTGCACATACATATTAATACAGTAGTGTTAAATCGATGTTAAAATGTCAATTTTTAACAGACATTTACGACAATACTTTTGGAATTTGAAGATGACAACATTTTAATCAAATCATTTATAAAGAGTGATTGAAAACCGATTTTGTGTTAGGCTCTACTACCCTCAGTTCCACTTTGCATAGACTTCTATATTTATCGATTTTCTTGCTCCTAACGAAAATGGTTCCCATGTGATTAATGGTTTTCTCATATTCCTCATGGTACATACGGTAAGCATTGAACACTGTTTAAATACTTTCATTATTATCTTAACTTTTAGTCAAGCGCAAAACATTGGCCTTCGTGGTTGTCAATAAGACCTTTGAAACGATGGTCAATGAAAGCCATTTCCTTGACTAATGGATAAGTAATTCCTTTACAACCTTTGAAAAACAAAACTGAACGTGTTGAAAACACGTGGGAAATACATTTAGACGAAACCTATGAATAGTTTTACATCACCGTTCTAAACGAGAAATCTAATTTGACGCATCGCTAACAATGAATGAGCCGTTTCCAGAGATCATATAGAGCTAGTAGTGTGACGACAAGTTGTAGTATAAACATAGGTTTGTTGTGTATTATTTTGTGTATCTGTAGGCACATAAATAACTATTATCATTCCATAACCGGCTTCTGAAAGAAAATATAATGTAATATCGTTGTTGCCTGTTATTTTCAATACTTCACATCAAAGAAAATATCTGTGTATGGAATAGAAAAAAAGTGGATTGTATATTCGGTTATGACTGGCAGACTTGTATCCCCAAAGGCTACCGAAGGCTATGTTTGATCTAATCGTATTGTTTGGAACATCATAGTTTGACATAAATTTATGTTATCTATTTGACAGTTACCTTACAGGTTATGAGAGTTTCTTGACTACGAGTATTTGTTGTTGCTTATATCGTACATTCCTAAATACACTCGTGACACGTGTACGTATTACTATATATAATACTACCGGGGTATACTAGTATAATTTGCGCAAATAAATACAACAACATACGAGTATTGAGATACAATAACACTGATTTTATTCAATATTAATTAATACTCACTGTTAATGAAATACAAAGTAATTTTTACTGAAACAGATGTAGTAAAATAGTTATTAAAATCTACTCAAATTGTACTATTTTTTTTTTTGTATGATCCTATTTATACTGTTCAAATATTGATAAGAACATATGTATTCGTGCTTATCAATGGGAACACAAATTATGTGAAATTGGGTGCATTTCCCACGTGAAATACTGGGTAATGCATCAGCTCAACTAATCTTGCGAAATATACCCGTATTTATTATTGAAGTCAATTTGATTTGATTTTAACGGATGTCTCATCTTATTTCCAGCTCGATGCCAAAAAGAGTCCCCTGGCACTGTTGGCACAAACATGTTCCAGTATTGGGAAGGATACCACCCCGTCCAAACCCATCATCCCACCTCTAGAGAAGAAGGAGTCCGAGAAGTCTCTGGACAAGACCTCAGACCACAAGAGACCAGCTTCTTCCGATGACAGACGAGATTCCGGTAGAGACTCTAAACCAGGCTTCCGTACTGTGCCTCCCAAAGAAATTCCACCCCTTGTGCCAATTTCTAGTGGATCTAGTGACAAACACTCTAACGCTACCAGCGACAGTGGCAAAAGCAGCAGCGAGAACACAGCTGTCAGCAATGCTATCACGCGCCCAGTTTCTTCAACTGGTTCCACATCCAGTGGACACTGCTCAGCTAGAGAGAAGGGAGATCACTCTGATATGCCTCCATCCTCGCACTCCATCTCCCCACAGCATTGCAAGTCCAGCAGTATTCACACGGCACCGATCTTACCCACCCCTAACAACCTCGCCAGCTTGAAGCCACCCATGTCCCACCCTTCGTTGTTAGGAGGCTTGCCTACAGCACCCCACCTGGCCTACTCGGGCTTGCCTCTGATGGGGCACCCAGGACTTCACGTGGACGTTCCTACTGCAAGCCCTGGCTACCACACGTCGCCACTGGCCGCTCACGTTAGTTTATCTGCAGCAGCAGCTGCTGCCCAGAACTCGGTCCTCAAAGCAAGTGCTGGGGCCACATCCGCTCTCTCTCCCTATATCGCATATGCAAGAGTCCGAACACCTTCAGGAGCTACCACATTGGTGCCAGTGTGCAGAGATCCTTACTGCACCAACTGCCAACTGACATTGCAGAACTCGCATCTGTCCTCAACGTGTACGGCGCCGGGTTGTTCACAGTGTGCTCACGAGAAATCGCTTACCAGCTTATCCGCTGGACTTGGACTTCCGGGTTCCTCAATGTCCCTCTTGCCATCCCTCTCAGCCGCCAGTGCATCGGGTCTGCAATCTCTCCATTCCCTGTACCCATCCGGTGCTCTAGGCACGCCACAGGGATTACCGTATATATGTAACTGGGTGGCCGGAAGCGAGTACTGCGGCAAGCGCTTCACAACGTCAGAGGAGCTCCTCCAGCATCTGCGAACCCATACCTCGAGCGTGGAGGCTTCGTCCCTCGCTGTCAGTTACGGACTCGGGTTGCCGTCGGCACTTTCCCTCTGTCACGGACACTACCCCGCACCCGCTCCCCTCAGTCCCAACTCTCTGAGGAGGAGCTACCCCACGAGTCTCAGCCCCGTCTCCAGTCTGTTAGGGGCCAGCAGGTACCACCCGTATAAATCTCCCCTCGGAAGTGTCCCATTAAACCCGGCGCAGGCCTACCCAGCGCTATCGCCATATTACTCCCCGTACGCTCTCTACGGGCAAAGAATCGGGGCCGCTGCGGTTCCATGACTAGACGGAGCATATTACTCCGGACCTCCTCCGATGTAAAACTCTCTATCTAAAGCCATGACGATTTTCCAAATTAAAACGTCGACGATGAGTCCTCGACGTACGTGCAAGCCTGGCTCAATGTGTGATAACCATTTTATTTTCCACAAGCAACGAGGTGTGATTTTGAGTGAACTTGGGTCCGACTGAGTTGTTTTAAAAAATAAACTACTTTTTTTGCTGTGCTACACGCGTGATGAACACTGAAACGACTGCCAACAAACTCGGAACACGGCGAGGTAACAAGACGACTCGACACGTTGCTCGAGTGTATCTGACAATTGGAACCCCCCGGTCTTGCTGAATGAACAATACCTGTTCTTGTTATGCAGGACAGACCCTCGACAAATCATTGTTTTGTATTGCTCGACGTGTAGTAATGAATGGAATGACGATATATTTATGAAACTTGAGAGCAAAATGAGTGCTATTCTTTCCTTTAAATCGTATACAACACTCTCTCAGTACCCGGGGTGCGTTCAAAGACACAAGGGCTTACAAGCGGCCTACCAAAGTAGCCACTGTCTCAAGAGTCGTATGAACAGTACATGGGACATGGAACCAGTTTAGCCAAGCGGCTTACTCAAGCATGTGCTTATTGAACGCACCCCTGGTCTCCTGTGTCACAAGGTCTTCACCCTTCAGTATCGGTCTTTACTGTATGCAATGATTGATTGATTGATTGATATATATCACTTCTATATATACTTTCTACACCTTTCCTCCCCCCACATACCTCTGCTCCTCTCTACCACTCCTTTGATTTCTGCCCATTGGATATCGACTCTTAATAGACTCACCAGGGTGCTGAGACTCGGGTTATCAATTGAATGTGCGACAAAATGTGTATATGTCTGAAATGTGTTGTTTATTATTAAATTTTATATGCATTGAATGCATTCATCAAAGTCACTTGTCAGTTATTTTATTGAAAACGATCAGCATAAATGGATTCTGTTCAATAATCTATCATCTATGCACCAAGTATTATTGGAACTGATTTAAATGTTCAGTTATTTTATTCAAAATAATCTACATACATTATTCTATTGAATACGCATCCCACACATATATTACTTATCATTGGGACAGAAAAGTTCAGTTATTTTATTCAAAACAATCCGCATAAATGTATTTTACTGCATAATCTATACACACATACACTTGAATATTATTGGAACAGAAAATATTACGTTATTTCTTTTCAAAACGTCATAACGTATTTTATTGAATAAGCTTCCCACATATATATTACATATCATTGGGACAGAAATGTTCAGTTATTTTATTAAAAACAATCTGCATACATTTATTCTACTGCATAATCTATACACACACACGTCAAGCATGACTGGAACAGAAATGCTCAGTTTTTGTATTCAGAACAATTGACACATTATACATGAATTGCTTCTGTTTGCTAGAACAAGGTATACATACCATACGTATTATTGGAACAAACATCTTCAAAACAATAAACATACATTTATTTAATTTATTTATTATTCAAAATACAATGGACTGTTGAATAATCTATACACGCTACACATTGTTGGAACAAACAAAGAAAAAGAAAAAAAGTAGCACATATCATCCTCGGAAGTGATGGCCATGACATACAGAGGATAGCAACAAATATACTACTCACAATTTGCTAGGGCTCACTATTAAGGGTAGTATTATATTATATTATATTTCAATATGGGGGTCATTAAATATTTTTTTCCTACATTTGGAGTAATATTATTTCCTTTGTTGCTTCTTTCAACTCATTCAGGTTTCTCCCTGCCATAAGAGTACTTACACAATTTTACGCAAATGACCCTGTACAGTTTTGTTTAGTCAATATCTCCCAAAGGGTAGCCAAACAGTCGACTAATATCGTGATTTACTTAGCCAAACAGTCGACTAATATCGTGATTTACTATCTCCGCTATTTACAAGTTCTAGCTGAGGGGTTTCGCTGAAAGTATTCGAATCACCTAGATTCTTGACAACGTACTGTAGTGCATTAATTTCATATTATTTATAATTTATAATTATCTGCTGACAGTCATCTGCAAAATCTAACATTAACTATATAACAGTTGAAAAGTGGATTCAATATGGTTATTATAATTATGTTGATACCAATGGTAGCACCTAACACTTATTATGTATACCAACGTTCTTATCAACCGATAGAACGAAATGTTACGAAAGGCATTTATTAGATAGCTGTATTATGCCTATAAATATATCTTGCAATACGTAATCGTGGTAAACAGATACAAAGTATAGAATAATGTCTTTGACAATATACCGGTATCGTAGATGGAAATCGTTTAATTTTGAAATTGTTTATTTATACCTTATCCACCATTATCATATATTTTAACTCGATAGCTATCAGATATTACTATCAACGTAATGAATGTATCTACTATAGTATAGATTGAACATTTTAAAACTGATATATCATATAATATTATCACATTTACCCAACCTCATGACATTTTGGTCAATAAATACGTTTAAACTAAACTAAAATTTACCGAGATCAGGATTCTCAACATAGTTTTAAAACTGATATGGTGTCATATCCGGTTTAATAAAACTGATATGTCGTCATTGAATATTAACATATACGATATAGATTTACCGAGACCCGGATTCTCAACATTGTTTTATAACTGATATGGGTGTCATATTACTATTAACAAATATGATATACTTCTACCGAGACTCCTCCTCAAAACAACGGTCACTATGAGTACTTAACATCCGTCAAATAATTATGTTAATTAAGTAGTCATAATAGTCAATGTACCACCTTGGGTGGTTTTAGGTGAAATATATAAAAAGAATTGAGGATGACTGAGACCCGGATGTTCAAATTGATACGAAAGCAAGCAAATAATGCCGTTGCTACGAATGAAAGGCAAGAAATCAACCACTCTATGGCAAGACACTTTATACTTAGTATAAAACTGATATGGTGTCGGAGAATATTACAAATACGATATACTTTTACTGAGACCCGGATCCTCAAATTGAGACAAAATCAAATCAAATGCACCGAATACGAACCAAGAAATGAACTTCTCGTCAGACACTTTATACATAGCGTGCTGTATTGAACATTGCTACGGAGCACGATCGAGAGGCTATAGTGTTAATGTGTTGCATATAACTGGAAGCTCGTATACAGAAACGAGACAGGATGTGAGCATGATTTACAGATATACGCAGCAGAGATCAAAGAGAAAGCGCCGACAGATGGCTTCAATTAAATAGGATCTCATTCTCTTTTCTAGCTCTCGCTTGTGAATTCTGTCAGTCGTTGTTAGACATATGGACACATTTCTAGAGATTTAGGAGAATTTGAAGTTTGGTGAATTGAAGGCGTGCGTTTACTTCAACCCCAAGATGATATCCATTTACATACACAGATTATATACATGTGTTTACCATGTTCCTTTAAACAGTCATTGGTCCCCGCGAAAACTAGATCTAACTGTAGCTAACGGCGCTAAATGTATATGTCTTTGTTGAAAGAACGTTTCTTGAAATGTGTTTGAATAATTTATTCTAACATTCTTGACAAGTAATTGAAACAACGGTGATGAAAGGTTCTTTTTCTAGGATCTGTAGAATCGTATGCAATGTATGGTATTTGTTTTCTTAACATTAATTGCGGTGTAACAGCATAACATGCACCAACTGCTTCCCGTTCTTGAAAGAAGAACGAGTCTATATGGGCGCCACGCACGTGCTAATACTGACGAGTGTAGTCGCTAAATTGTCGACTATGAATACCATTCGCGTGATAGATCAACGTGGTCTCTTAGATTGGTAACGCGCAAGGACGGGTCTTTGTTTCTGTGGTCTTTGAAGCTGCAGGTATTTAACTGTCAGGATTGTGTATAATGTTCTGCAACACGTTCTGATAACGACAATGATAGACACGCAGATACGATCACCATAACACGGTATTCATTCCATATGGCAATTAATATATGGAAGTACTGAGTGCTCGCATACGATATAAAGTTCATTCATTTAACAGAGTATTTGTGTGCAGTTAGAAGTCTTGGAAACATCTACAGCTTTCATCATAATGAGGAGTTCTTGAAGGTCAGATAGTGTGTAGTGCTAGATAATAAGAGCCGATTTATTTTCTCTCAAGATTGTAAACAATGTTTAAGTAAACAAATGTAGAGTAGGATAATGAACTATTTTAACAAGAGTTAATTTTCCATAAGTATAGGATACGAAATTATATTGTGCAAATATGCTGGTTTGTCAACCTTCTCCATGCTGAAGGCAACTGAAGATCCCCTAAAGAGCAGTAGTTGGGCCTAATCCAGCAGGGGGAGGAGGATTAAACATTATAACATATGAGACTATGTTCTAATTGTGAAACCAACCCAGGAAAATAACTGGATCGTTTTATTGTAATATCAGAAATGTATAAATATTTGTATCGCAAAATTGTCACCCACCACGAACACCATACTCCATGGAACTATAGAACACCAAACTATGGCCCCGGCGTTATTCCTTTTGAATACCAAGCCAGCACGAATCTGACTTCAATTAAGAAAAAAACACATTTCTATTTGAGAAAACTCCATAGCCGTGGCATCACTAATCAGCGACGCCTAGTGAATGGCAATGAGCGACTAGCTGTGTAACTGACTGACGATGAGTGACTAGCAAACCCTGTCATTACCCACGTCCTGCAAACTCGCAACACCGTCAACAATCTACTTGATGACACCGTCCGTCCCCTCATAACCCCTAGGGCTACAAGTTAAAGGAATTACCCATCACATCGCAGCACCTTGAGTGAGGTTTTCAATCCGAACCCAGCAGTTTACATGTGATTGTTCGTCTCGAATGCAGTCTTGAAACCACTCCCCTGGGGCAAATCATGCTCATTGAGAGGGGTCGGGCTTGATGATCCTTTCATTGCGCCCCTACGCCCCATCGCTTGCCCCTGCAATGTTGCCCCCAGGGCGAGGCCGGGCCTTGGCGTTTGAATACCAGATTGTCATGAGCACACATCGTTGAAGAAGCTTCTCTCTGTGATCTCCAAACAAGTGGTGATGAACACGGTTAAATAGATGATTGTGCAATGAACATAGAACGCAAATGGGTTTGATCTTGAAGGTTACCAGTATGCCCCAATGTTGATTGAAAGCTGTTCAGCTTACACAAGGAACTTCTGTAGGTATATGTTTCTGATGACATCTATTATTGTTTTATAATTAAAATATAAATAGTAGTGTAGCTATCGATAGCTAGTATATATAGCAATCTTTGAATACTCCTTCCTAACTTCATTAGTGCCGATGGAAGTCTAAGGTTTACAACACCAATATAACTATTTTAATTGTTATGTCTAATAACATGTTTAATATATATATCTAGTTCTTAGACTTAGTGGTCTTCGGTTTTCGTTCCTTTTTGATAATTTTACCATATTGCAAGTGAGCACTCGTTATCCTTCAACTGTATCAAACATTAAGAATAAGAAACTGTTATTTTCAGCTATAGAGATGCACCTGGAGAAACCTTCTAAGAAGGGGGTCGACTCTGCGCATGAGCAGGAACAGACCCCGAGAATGAGGGTGTCCTGTATCACTGTAAGTGCATGTGACTCTAACCCACCATACTACCAAATACTTCAACAACGTTTTCCATCAAAATGCTTTAACCGAGTAAGCCGCCATGTTCTTAAACAGATCAAAGAAGCTTCTGGACAGACTTTTCACGATGAAGACAGATTGCTAGACGGGTTGATGATAGATATGTCACTTTTCATTTCCCAATCTGTTTCGCTGTAAAACGCATTGCCGACAAGCAGTCGAGGGGCCCCGTTCTCGCGATACAATACTGAAGATGAAGTACCTCACGTAACCCTGTCAACGGCGCATCATTTGGCGGCCATGTTGGCGCCAAGAACGATAACTAATCACAAACGTCCCTCTCTCCCTTGGAGCCCGCTAAAAGACATGTCCGGGCAAATAACGTCAGCCGACGAGTAGAACGTAACACCGTCTGCTATGTAAGTGAAAGAAGGGTGTTCTTGTCACTCGGGATACACGCTGGCCTTTGAGCAGGAATGCTGCATATAATCAGCTGTAACGGGGCGCACGATCTGGGAACATGTTGGGCGCCTGGAATTAGTTACGGTCAGCCATGTTTATTCTCAAGATGCTGATGGAGGCGGGTGATCAAATGTGACAAATAGTAACATGCATGGACAAGTTTGTTTATTGCACGCATGCTCACCCAGTGGGAAAACCTACGAGACTATGATTATATTGAGAATAATCTCCTAGGGATTAATCCATATTATGAATCAACTCTAGCAATATGCGCATTATATAGGAAGCTGCAGGAAAAGAGAGACCGATTTTTTGTTCGAATTTCGAAGGTTGGATGATTTCTGATGATGGTCTGGCTTCTTGACTTCGCTGCGAGAAGTACATTTATTCTTGTCTTCTTCATGGTGGACCCGAATGACGACTATTATCCTAAATAATTACATTTATTTGGGTGAATACACGATATATTATGCTTATTTTAGATGGACAATATTATTCATGCAGAATTTTTTAATTAATGGGAACATTTTAATTCTGTGATTTATGTTCAATAACCTTTATTTTTGCAATTGAATGTATCTTCATATTATTATTTATTATTATTATTATTATTATTATTATTATTAAATATTATTATTATTATTAAATATGATTATTATTATTATTGTTATTACTATTATTATTATTATTATTATTAAATATTATTAAATATTATTATTATTATTATTATTATTATTATTATTAAATATTATTATTATTATTATTAGTATTATTAAATATTATTATTATTAGTATTATTGTTATTACTATTATTATTATTATTATTATTGTTGTTATGACAACGAATAATGTCTACATTGGTTCAAGTAACTATTCAATAGAAGAACAACGGCACCAGATTCATCGCGCCGAATTTGGAAATTTGCTAGAAAGTTTCCCCACAAAATATGTTCAGTTCCTTATTTTTATCTGTCATCTGCAGAATACTCCATGTTCATCTCGCCTGTCCAATAGACTCGTCTAGCTATTATAGATACACACTACACCCATAACTTGTCTACTCTCCATCACTTATCTCACCAATTTACCTGTCGATAACATCTATGGGTTTCGCCTACAACTACATACAATTCTGCCGAAATGTCTGCGTTCCATTATTTATGTATTGTTCTTAGTGCAAGATGGTGGTGTGGTTACGATTCATTTCCGAAGATATCCGAAGCAAATTGCAAATGAAGTGTACCTATATTCTTTCAAACGAGATCCATCCCCTATATGGCAGACTCCGTATTAAATCGTTACCCAATCTCTAGTGAGTAATCACCTTAACATTTGTCATATCACTTAGGGCGTCTGGACGATATGTGAATACCTCATCAGGCTCAGAATGCGTCGCCTATGGCATGCTTATAATCTTTAAAATTGATTTAAAAAAAAAGTAATTACAGTTATTTCATCCACTTATATTTAATATATTATGCGCTATTATCTTACTTCCGGTTAATCTTTAATGTCTCCTGAAAGCATCCCCGTGAATCTCTTCCTTTAGAGTGAACGATTTATGCTGCCAATAATCCCAGTATTTAAATTCTGCATGCATATGTTTCTTACATATTTATTTTTCAAAAACCGGTATAATTTGAAAGTCCTTTCAACACATTTTCACATATAATCTCCGTGTTTTTTATATTAGCAACCTGAATTCTCTGATGTGCAACTGGTAATGTGGAAACATTAAATTAAATCATTCCACTTGACCCGTAACCATACACTGGTTAATTAAACTTTTACATATATTTCACGTCATGCATATTTAAAATAAATACATTGCGACGTCAAACGTCTCTGGCACCTTCTGCGAAATTAATTAAGAATATTTTATAGCCTGTGAAGGATTTGTAGGTCAAGTCATACTCAGAAACATTAATGCCGCATATATTATTAGTTCGGTGGTCGGAAACACCACCATTACACGACCATAAACTTGTAAAAGGACGCAACTCTTGACTAGCGATGCAATGACGCAGAACGACTAAGTACCCAAGCATATGGTGATGAAATGCATAGGTGTTGCACGCACTCTTTATGTCATGCGTTGCGTGAAATTAACATTTCCGGTATTTCGGATTCACGGAAGGGAAACACGTATCTTACCATTCGTGCTTTGAAGTTAGCGTGAATAATGGACTGTTTGCTATATACTGACACATATTCATAGTCAGAAATGCTTGTAGATATACGTCATCGTCGTATTGAAGAGCGAAGCTGATGAAGAAGACTTGTGACGATGGCGCACGTTTGTGAATAGTACAGTGAACTGTTGGTTAAATACTGAAAATATGTCATCGTGAGATGATATTCTTGTGGGTATACGTCATCGCAGTTAATACCACACAGTGATGGTGTTGAGTGGAGTTCAGTTAGTTTGCATAGGAAACAGCTTCGAAGATGACTTTCTTGTACTTATTCAGTTATATTGCTGTCCGTTCTGATAACCCAAAGGCTCAAACAAATGCAAATTAAAATCTACAAATATGTCTGTGTAATTACGATTCTTAGTGCTAAGATTATTCTGTGCAACATACCTGGGGTGCTTTCAAAGACACAATGACTGAGTAAGCCGCTTAGCTAAACCGGTTCCCTGTCCCATGTACGGTTCATACGACTCTTGAGACAGTGGTTAGTTTGGTAAGCCGCTTGCACGCGCTTGTGTCTTTGAACGCACCCCTGGTAATGCACTATCAGCCAGCAAGAAGGTAATTTACTTTTCAACCAATACATCTGGACAACATCTGTCAAGATTGCATAGTGCATAACTCCATCTTCCAAACTTCTCAAACTTTACACTATTTTCTCTGGATAAATGACTAGGCTAATAATAAATATACTTCAGAGGTATAATGTAACTACATTCTAGATTTAATACCAAAGCCACATATACAACCTATAAAAACACGATCTTACGTCCAAACGGAATATGCAATTGATGCATCTGGTCGCTTTCTCTCCTCTCTGTTAAAAGATGTTTGCTTTGGAGTGATTATCCGCACTGATTCCGAAGTAGCAGTATGCCAAGGGCAGCTACCTCCTTGACTTATCGATTATCTTGTTGGGGAAAGCAGTATTTATTGCAGGGTTTCAAATCAATTTCCACTCTAAACATAAATTCCCTACATTGTCTGATAGGGAGCAGGCTCTGTTAACACAAAGGTGGATTTGATCAGAAACTGGCGCCACCAGTCCGAGTGCGCAAACATTTTGATTAAATATATGTTCCTAAATCAATATTATATGATATCAGTACTTGATGGTCAGAGAACGTGGAGTCCAACAGATAGATATATTCGTCTATTTGCATGGCTGGGTGTTAATATAATTGTGAGATGTCTGTCATGAAGGTTTCAGAAGAGACGATTGGCAGCAATAACATTGTGCCTTAATTCTACCTGAAGATATCTTGTCACTGTAACTCTGTCCAACCGTACACCTCCTAACTGATCAATTCCACCCCACTTTCTCATACTATTATTATTATTATTATATATATAAATAAATGCTTTTAAAGTCTCCATATTTCATCCTGTGAATGCTGATTTGTGCGTGTATTGTATTATTTAAGATTATTAATGTATTTTACAAATACATAATTATTACTTTTGATGCATAATTATCATGTTATTGTACTTGAAACTGATCGATTGTTCTAAATCGTAAAATGAGCATATGAATTTCGTGATTGTTATTTAATAATTATGATATATTTCTACTAACAATAATTTTTATCCCTGGAATATATCTGAATGAACTAATTGTTATTTCATAGGGAAACTATTTTTTATTAACTGTTTAGTTTAGGTACATAATATAAAATAAGCATTCTAATATTCATAGGAGAGAGAGAGAGAGAGAGTGTGTGTGTGTGTGTGTGTGTATGTATGTGTGTGTGTGTGTGTGTGTGTGTGTACGCGCGTGTGTATGTGTCAACACTAATAATAATAATAATAATAATAATAATACAAATAATTTATATCGATCTTGTTGTTGAGGAACATTTACTGAAGTATACTATAGTAAATATTTGCTCAACTTTTACCGAAATTTAATATTATTTCTTTATTTGAACTATCTCCCTGAAGTCCCTAGTTGGTTGGGCTAGACTTGACTGAACTACTAGAAGAGGATTTATACTGCGGTGTAGACATAAATAACACTAAATAACAGCCTTACAGCTAAGCGAGGGAATTGGATCTTATGATATATAATCTTTAATTCCCATACTTAGGTCGTAAGGTCGTATCTACAAACGTCTTGTTCGTATTGACTTATTTATTAAAGTGGTGTTGTCTTGATTGTGACTTGTTTTAAAGGACATACCTAATACTTACAGTAACCTATCTACTTAACCTCCGTAAAATGGCGGATGTAAAGTAGGCATAGTAGTCTGTGGTTCGAGGATGAGGATTATTTACAATTTATTATTTACAATATTTTATGTAATTTACATGCTAGAGAAGTGTACTACTTCAAAACAGATTCAGTTAACGTAATAGAGAATAACTGTATACCGTTGCTGTATTTAGTTAACTTGATAGAGAACAAATGTACTATCTTTAATTTTTTAATTTTTAGTTATCTTGATAGATAACAAGTGTAATATATTTTATTTATTCAGTTATCTTGATAGATAATAACTGTATACATTTACTTTATTTAGTTAACTTGATAGAGAAGAAATGCACTATCTTTCATTTTTAAAATTTTAGTTATCTTGATAGATAACAAATGTAATATATTTTATTTATTCAGTTATCTTGATAGAGAATAACTGTATACATTTACTTTATTTAGTTAACTTGATAGAGAACAAGTTGTAATATATTTAATGTATTCAGTGTTATCGTGATAGATAACAAGTGTAATACATTATTTTTATTCAGTTATCTTGATAGAGAATAACTGTATACCCTTCCTTTATTAATTTCACGTAAATAAGAATCAAGAAATTCAAACATGTTATCATAGAAGAATGCCTGTCATTATGTTTCTAGACAACCTAGATTTGTTACATTACACGAGACATAATTATACGACCCTTTGCATAATCAGCCATATTTGTAGATCGTTTTTCTCAGCCGGTTATTTATTCAACGAAATAACATAAACATCTATAAACACATCCACTATACACAAGGCGGCGAAATTTGATTAAACTTTGCTATCGCTCGATTGCTTTCCAAAGACATTACGACCCTCGATGATAAGACATTCTTTATTGCAGACACCAATATCTATGTAAAATACGCCATTAAATTTGTCATGGGATTACGAAAAAAAATCGTGATAAATTCTAGGTAGGTGAGTTTTCCATCCCTTGATTCACGGCTCTACATTCCCAAGCGGTGCTATGCTTTATTCGTCGGCTGTGTAATTTAGTAACCGCGTTATCGTTTTGTATGATGGCTTACAGCTATAAACTTTGTCATCGTTCTGGAACTGACGTTGTCTCCTGCAGTTCTCATTCTACAGCCAAGCTCTGTTCTGGTACAGGGGTATACGCAGTTAACGTCAAAGAGAGTGATAAATGACTCCAAATCTGCCCTACAATAATCAACGCACCGTCTGCTTCAAAGTCGCTCGCAGCATGAAATACAACGATGTTGATCGCTAAGTAACACATGGGGGTACCGCAAACATACATAAATTACATCGTAATGGCCAAATGGCTGACCGAGGTTGCTTTATGGGGGGCTGTCATTATACAGAACATAGTTCAAATACCTCCTAAATCCGGGGTAGTGTTCGTCAGCTCTGATCTCGCTCGCTAATAAGGTCCATCCCAACATGGTTGCCCTTTATCTGACAGGTTGTAGTTGGACAAAAGACTACCTAGAGCGACTTTCACTCCATGAAACAGAAGTAATAATGTTCTTGAAAAATCCGTCTTCATTGTAAAAAAAAATCCATAGTATTGGTTCAGCGTACAGACGCCATACTAATTCAAGTTCTCAATTCCTGTACTGTTGAGATATGTTTGTGTGTTTTGATAAACCTTATGTCTATATTAAGAAAGAGAACGCATACAACATACTTCTAAATATGACTGTGTGCTCAAAAGAAATGCTAGCTACCAAGTAGGGCAAACACAGATAGTGTACTCTAGTGTATTGTTAACTATGATTTACACTGACATACAACAATAGTTTGTACACTAGTTTATTGTTAACTATGATTTACACTGACATACCAACAATAGTTTGTAAATTACTCATATAGGCAAAATGTACGAAGTAATATATAAAGTTTGCTATTGTGTCTTTCAAGTATTCTGAAGTAGAATAATAACAGTACTAGGTAGTATAGCGATATGAGTACGCCTTCGAGCGTTGGTTTGGCGCTATATTAATGTGCTAAGTATTAGTATTATTATTATTATTATTAGTAGTAGTAGTAGTAATAGTAGTAGTAGTGGAAGCAGACTTATATACTACTACTACTACTACTACTACTAACAATAATAATAATAATAGTAGTAGTAGTAGTAGTAGTAGTAGTGGAAGCAGACTTAATTTTCGGTTTTTAATTTTTAGGCTGCATTTAGTGGCTATAGTAGTAATAATAATAATAGTAGTAGTAGTAGTAGTAGTAGTAGTAGTAGTAGTAGTAGTAATAGTATTTATAGTATTAGTAGTAAAGATAAGTTCATATTTCCATAGGTAAAAGGTCAAAATTAGATTGTTACATAACTATATTTCCCAACAGAATTTGATGCGACATTTATTTTCATTTTTTTTTTACCAATCTACAAGTAGGATTTTGATCTAATTAATCATAGCTAATCCATCCTCGACAATGATGAGGACATTTCTGACAATTACGTCAACAACGTCCATGCAATGACAACACGTCACAGTAACGTCATGACTGACATATTTGACAACATCAACGTCAATAAATCACATCGCACACAATACAACGAAGCATCTACCTATTAATACATTATTCATGAATATTCCAAGACCACAGGTTATAACAGAATGCGATATGAGCGATACACTTCTCAAAGAACGCGATATGAGCATTCATTTACGCGCGAGGTGAACGCTGAAAGTAATTTTTCAAAGAATAAAAAACGACAAGTAGCTATCAATATGTCATGCTCCTTGTGTAGTCGGCGAATATCTATGATGACAAGCCATTCATAACTTGACAGACATTGAACGATAATTCTTCAATGACAAACTACCCTAGGGACTGTATATGTGGCCATTTGTCACGTTGGACAATGGCTGGAAGGCGATAGGGATCTCTTGTAGGTGCCATTCACGCCATCGCCTCAAACAACCCCGTGGAATGTCGCGAGATACGAGTGAAAAATAGCAGGAGTATCTTCCATTATTAACGAATTCCGTGGTCTCTTGGAATGTGTTATTGATCAGCAAAACGATCTTCAATAGAATAAGGAAAACTGACATACAATGCAAAAGATGCGCGATTTTGTATTATTTATCGTGATGGAAATCTAGTCACAGTATTGTCGTTTCCTGCCAGGATGTTAATGAATGCAAGAGGAAGTATATATCTTAATAAATAGTTAATGTATTTGCTATTGCTTCTGTTCCTCCTCCTCCTCCTCCTCCTCTTTCTTCTTCTTCTTCTTCTTCTTCTTCTCTTCCTTCATTTTCTTCTTCTTCTTCTTCTTCTTCTCCTTCATTTTCTTCATATGTTTCTTCTTTTTCTTCTCCTTCTTCTTTATTCCTCTTCTTCTTCATGTTTTCTTCTTGTTCTTCTTGTTCTTCTTCTTCTTCTGCTTCTTCTTCTTCATTTTCTTCTTCATCTTATTCTTTCTTCTTCTTCTTCTTCTACTATTACCACTACCATACTACTACTACTACTACTACTACTACTACCACTACTACTACCACTAATACCACCACGATGATGATGGTATTATTACTACTATGCTACTACTACGATTACTATTACTACTACTACTCCTACTTCTACTACTCCTATCACTACTACTACTACTACTACTACTACTACTCGATTACTACCACTACTACTACTACTTTTACTACTATTATTTCTACTACTACCACCACCACAAATATCAATAATATATCAATATTTAGTATGAATCCCATCCATTATGTAGACCTAACATATTGTATTTAGTTGCTGTATTTCATAGCTTAGTCTTGCCTCTAAACTACAGGATTGTTCATCATGACAGAGCACGGGGGCAATGGCAACATTATTCCAGGTCAGAGAAGCATTGCATACAACACAGCTTTCCCAACTCCCTGGGGAGGATACGACCTAATTGTCACGACAGCAGACACGACGAATCATTGGTGATAACGCAACACTCGCACGCTAGGTTGAGAAAGATCCAGTAAGTAGAAGCCAGCAAACCGGTTTGAGAAGACTTCAGTAAGTATCAAACCGGTTTGAGAATCCCTCAGGTAAGTAGAAGCTATAGTAAACCGGTTTGAGAATCCCCCCAGTAGAAGCTATAGTAAACCGGTTTGAGAAGGCCCCAGTAAGTAGAAGCTAGTAAACCGGTTTGATAATTCTACAGTAATATAAGTAGAAGCTATAACAAAACGTAATTTGTAGAAGCAAGGAGACCGGTTTGAGAAGACTCCAGTATTAAGTACTAGCTCACAAACCGGTTTGAGAAAGCTAGAGTTATTAAAGTAGAAGTATAAGTAATGTACGAGGACCTCCGAGACTTCACGTGAAATATCCGTCTGACAGACTTGGTTCGGAACGGAATGGCAGGGGCGCCATTTGTCGAACCGGGGGCCCATCTGTCAGTGCCGAGTCCGAACGCTGAACGGGCGACAAAGTGCACTTGTAATGGCCTTATTAATAAAGATATCTACATTTCCATTGGAAAGTAAATGGGTTCTGTCACTGGCTCGTCCTGTTGGCCACTCTCGTTGTATTATGTCCGCCACTCTGTCTCTGTAGAACGTGCCCAAAATTGCACCAATGTCAACAGATGACTGGGGTCTGGATTTTGCTTTCATCAGCTCAAATTCCTGTAAAGTACAAGGTGAAAAAATAAGTACCACGATCCCGCTGTAGATGAATATGCATCTCCTAGGAAATGGAAGACTCGTATGGATCCATTAGCCTATGAAGGCTGCGTGGGATGGTCAGATATATATATTATGAAAGATACGTGTACCATTCTGATTGACGAGTGCCTACACACATGCAACACATACTCCTACATATTAAATACAAGTTGATTCTATAAGATTCCATGTTATTTTTAATGCGTAATGTCATTTATTTTGATTAGAAGGTTTTACAATTGAAAGCATTTGATAAGATATTACTGATTTGTTTTTGTGTATAAAGTGCATTTAAAGGCATAATGTTTATGGCTGTGTTGGACTAGTTCTTAGCTACATTTGCAAAATACATTCACTTGTCATACATAAAATCAAGTTTGTACTTCCAAAGACCTTTCCACCGCTGTAGTCTACTGAATATGGTCGTATCGTTATTTCCTTCATTAAGTAAATGCATTAAGTAACATTCCTTGTTAAAACTTAGAAATTGAATAAATTTAAATATTTACAGTTTACAGAACAGAATACCGTCCTAAATAAATCATTTATAAACTATTAAAATTAATAGGAATATGGACACCCGAAATGCATAGAGCTGTGATTATTTTAAATTACTAGTATCATGCCATTTTAAATTACTTCACAATCGGCCTAATACTAAGCAGATCAACATTTCCACAACATTCGTTTGAGCGTTAAATTATTCGACCTAATGAACGCTGTTATTGTTAATGTTGATTACTATTAGTATATGCTTATATACGTGTAGTGTTGAGGTAATGGACATCATTATTAGCGGTCTGATTAAGAAAGCTTCAACACTCGGTCAGAGTTACGTGCTCTTTCTTATCGTGCGGCTACACGTCTGTCGTTCACGCCAGCAGTTGATCAAGTTGATGACGTATCTCTCAGCACAACTTTGATAACGTTCACTGATATGTCGTGGCTTGTTGAGCTCGGGTGAACAAAAAGATATATCATTAATTATAGTGAGTAAGTAGAAAGATAGAGATCGCTTCTTTGGCAGAACGGTTTCTCCATATGGGAAATGTCCTGTCTCGCCCTGGAGTTGAGGCTTGTGTGTTGGCTGTTACTTCCATTATACACCCTCCCCTGACCCATTCTGAATCTCCCTAGCTCACCTCATCTCTCTGTCAGTGTCTGCCTTTTTCTCTATCGCTCACGCAAACACACACATACACACACACACCACCACCACCACCACATACACACACCACCACCACCACACAACACACACACACACACACACACACAAAACATTCAAAACATCCCCATCTTTCTCTGTCTATCTCTCTGTCTCTCCCTCCCCTATATGTGTGTGTGTGTGTCTCTCTCTCTCTCTCTCTCTCTCTCTCTCTCACACACATACACGCCATACTCCTTCCACCTATATTCAATACCATCCTATCTCTCAGTCTGTCTGTCTGGCTGGCTGTCTCCCCTCCCTCCCTCTCTCTCTCCTCCCCTCTCTCCTCTCTCTCTCTCTCTCACACACACACACACACACACACACAAACTCTCTCTCTCTCTCTCACACACATATTCAAAATCTGCACCCCCTCCTCCATGCCATCTCCCAGAACGTCTCGATCCCCCGCCTCCCTCCGGGGCCCACCAAAAAACCCAGGCCTGCACGAGAGGCATGTGGTTGCGACTGATTGATGTTGATTAGTCGAGGAGTTGATGCCCAGTAATAGCTGGCGGACCAGCGGTACATGGAGATGATGTGTCGACAGGTTGATAGACGTGCCCGCCACATACTAATGTCATATAACCCATAACTCAGTCGCCTCCCATCTGGGAACAGCAACTGCCTCATGCAGCTCTCGCCCGATCCATCTGGAGGTGCTCGTGATGGGCAACATCAATCCAATCATTTAGCAGCGAGGGTAAAAACCGTGAAGGACATTTGTTTCTGGGGATTTGAGTAGCATTGCTCTTGGGAAATAATGTACTCGTATCACTATCTTAGACGAGTAGCTTGTGAGATTCTACATATATAGGGATGCGCCTGTAGTAACATCAGAAAGAGTTTTGTCCCCTTTGTATTGGGTTCATGTATTTCGGCATAGCTCACTTCCGGTCGCATCTGTTAGACGTCAATATGATATGTTAAGATGGGTTCCTAACACGTACAATTTCAGTATATTACAAGCTAGATATATAGCCATTAAATGTGCGCTACACACATAGCTATCATTATTGGATTAAAAATGCATACACACCGATAGGAAAAATGTTATTAAACGAAATATAAAACTAAAAAAATGATGATTACTCATAAACAAATTCACAACTTCCGGCTGACCTTTATCGACACGTATCAAGTGAGATAAATATATGTATACATGCATAAATGTCACCACATCACAAAGACTTCAAATGATTTCTAGAGAAAGAAAAGACCCAAATAAAAAAGAGAACGATTTGAAAAAGAATATTGACTTGAAATGTTAACTGCAATATTGATGTTGAGCATATTCAAACATGTATTTTTGTTGAGACTTTTTAATGTGCATGTTCTATTGATGTTCAACCATTTCGAATCCGCCTGTGTCGCAAAGGGAAGGCATAATCACGGTCACGGGTGTCGTGTTGAACGTATGTTTCTAGATGGTCCATACATACTCTTTAAATACCATACACGTATCCCTAGCGAACACTAGCATGAATCATCTGTAGGGTGTCCCTGTCGGGCTTTCGTATACGCATGTACTAAGACATGACGAAATGTATATAGAGGATGCAAATTTCTATCGCCAATGTACGTGAGTATGTTAAGAGCTTCTTGTTTGATTGAGACTAATCGTGAAAGTGTTCATAGGCATTTGGCAAAGAGATTGCAGGGTTTAATCTCCGCACGACAAGAATAAATCTGCGAAGCTTTGAAGCCAACATCAGCGAGATTAGCTCTGGATACACACCTCGACGGATGTGTTTAGAGGTGCAATCCGGAGTTGTATAAACTCGACGTCGACTTTTGCATAAACCTGACGTCGACTTTGTGAAATGTTCACGCATTGATTTCGTTTTAACACCTTGCACAAGAAAATATATACTTCCGTCCGAATTGCGATTGTTCAATGATTGTTTATTTGGCTGCATATCCATATACGAGCATCGTAGAGTTGTATACTAGTATATCAAATAGTGTTGACCGTTGTTTTTAAAATGACACCCTGGTAACTGCAGTCAACCGTAAACTGCTAAGGTACTAACTATGTAAATTTTCAGGAGCGTTTTTTTTCCTAAGTTGGCATAACTTGTACCCAATCCCTATCTATTGTGAATAAAATATGTTTAAACTAAACTAACTATGTCGACATGCTATCATCTCCCCTAGGGAAGGGTACAATTCCGAGCTTCGCTTACTACATAGGAATCGGAGTTAGGTCACGTGGGCTAGGCAAGATGACTTGATGTAGACACTATTGATGTAGACACAATTGATGTAGACACTATTGAAGATGAAAGGCTTTTTGACAAATTCGTTGTCTCTACAAGCGAGATTAAATAAATTGTATTTAGAAAAGAATTTTCGGTTGGTTTAATTTATTCACTTGAGGGCCTATTTTCGAAGCGTTCTTACGAAGCGTTCTAAGAACATTTCGTAGCGATATTATAATAATCGTTAAGACTATCGTAGGATCGTAAGAACGTTTCGAGATTAGGCTCCCCTGATCTTGCCCACCCCTATTCATTAGAATCTTGCCCACTCGTATTGAATCGCTACGAAAGCGATTACTCGTTAGACATACATAAGGATGTACATGCATACACACATGCACGTTGATATGTATCACAAGAACCCAGCGTAGCGTTTTATGAGTCTGATAACATATTGTAATTTCGTTACAACTCTCGTGCGGCTACTATCGTTTTGTGAAACGGGACCCTGGTAAGATTTAAACCCGGATATTTTTCCTTCGTGGAGTTGACAGTATACAGAGATTGACTAAGTCATTTGGCATGTCCCTGTAAGCTGGACAGCTCTCGACGTTGTAAGTATGTGTCAAACATACACTAGAGCACGTATCGATAGCTCCTAACAACGTTGCAAGTTTTCATTTGCTTCAAAGACTGCGAGTTACACACACTCATTTATCTTCTCAATTCTACAGCACCATGTGTTGAAGTGCTCTCCCGAAGAGCGAAAGGGATTTGTGATTACTGCCCTGTCGTTGATTCCACCATATGACTGAGAATCACCTCCTGATTTCGTGTGTGTGTGTGTGTGTATTGTTATTATCTCTTCCACGCCTTGTCGCGAATCGGTAAACATCATTGACTTGACTGATGTATCAATACCGAAGGACCACGACCGCTAGCCAGACAAATATACTTATTGATGGCTGATCTAGAGAGAGTTCAGAAACAGTGTTCCCCTCTCTCGCCCTATCTGTCTTCCTCCGATCTGATAACACCATTGGAGTGACCTGCTCTTGATCAATCAAAGCCGCCAGGGGTCGTATTCTCCTGCAAAAGACGACGGTCCTGTCACGTTTGTTTGACTTGATATTGATAGTCCGGAGTATTATTGTCTGAGTAAGCGCCAGGACTTGTAATGCTCTCTGCAGTCTATTGGACGGCTCAACTCGACTTGTTTTGTTCCGGCATTGTTGTCGGAACAAGGGAAGGGGGATGTTGTATTTGTCACACACGCACTCAGATCAAAATCGCAGTTGGGGAGGAGGCAGCGTCTACGAAGGGGGGTACCATCACTCACTCCAGTAGAACAGGATCCTTTATTGCTTTTAACACTGCTGGCATTTTAATCTCGATATTTATCACTATTGTGGCACGAGGGGGAAGATTTCAACCCACAGTTTTCAAGTACGAATAGGGAAATTTCAATTTGTATTGAGATCCTTCTGCCTCCTCTTGTCAGTAGAGGCGTCGCGAGAGATCTCCAAGAGACCAATTTATCAGCCCGCCCGAGGAAATTAGCCTCTGTGCCTCAAACCCAATTGACATAAAAATTTCTAGTTGTCGGAAATTGCTTGGAAGGCATCTAGCGTCGGCTGTCTAGATAGCGCAAGACGTAAAGACAACGTATTCGCTGTACATCAAGGCTATGATAAGGTTAGCGCGCGGGGAGAGATGGAGAGGGAGAGAGTGCGAGTAAGGGAGAGAGCGGGCAGGCCGGAAGATCGTACAACGGGAAGTATCTGTATCCGGATCCGCATGTAAACCTATGCGGGGGGGACGAATGAGAGAGAAGCGGTGCTCGTAGATAACGTCTGTCAGACTGACGTTGGCTTGTACTGTAGCTCTGGCATATGGAGATAAAAAGCCCTCGTGATGCCCCTTAATTTAGCACAGGACTGACAGAAAAGCGTGACTCCCTTTCGGGTCTCTGTCAAATCCTGTGTTTTACGACGTACAGCTGTTGTTGAGCTGTCCAACGTTGGTGTCTGTGGTTTTATATATGCTCCGAGAGAGAGAGAGGAATGAGGGATTCTATAATTGGGGTTAAAATGATATGATATATTGGCAATGTTCTCAACGCGATTACGGAAACAAATAGGCATAATTCAACTCAGGGAACTGTTTATGAGGTATGTTTGGTTATCACGTTATGAAGTGAGTTCGCAAAGTATAAAATAAAAAATAAATCCTATTAAGACGAAAATATACGAGTGCGATCTTGGATATAATTAAAAGTAGCTGTCGTTCATAAATACACGATAAATACTAGGCTTACTAAGTAACATTGCTGTCAAGTGTTTTTCTGTCAAGATATGGTACGTAATATTACTATAAGATATACATGGACCACAGTGATTTAAAACATGTTCTAATTTAAACGTATTTGGCATGTACTCTGACTGGCTTGTTAGCTGTCATGTATACATGTCATAACTGTTCAGTATCTAGCCGACTTTAAAAAGTAATAATCAGGTTCTATAACTCCCACGCTTACTCATACAGTGCATATATTAGTATGTGGACACCATCAATTCATTCGATTAAACATATGACAAGAGTTATCTCCCTTCCCGATAGCAATGACCTTGATCCTGTCTGAATCTGGTACAACACGTCTACTTCCGAACTTTGGAATGGCATTATGACAAAAACGCATTAGCTATGAAAGATAAAAAAAAAAAAAATGGAATTATGAAACCAGATATGTTTTAAATGAAACTCTGAATGTAGGCTTGACGTTGCCATTCTAAAATAGACATTTAAGAAACTGACACAACTTCTTGAATCACAAACGCATTCTACCGAAATCGAAATCCTTAGTGAATATCTTCAAAATCAGTTCATAGTCTGGATGCATCAGGCATGAACGAGCAAAGTGTCTAACTGGACAACTAATGTCATAACGTCAACTGGGCAATGATTGCCACAAGTCGAGACTTATCGGGGAATTTTCTGGCCAATGTCCAATCTAGAAATGTCGAATGAATTCAGTGCACAGCCAATAAACAAAAGGTCAAATAAGACAGAAAGAATACCGCGATTAACTATCGAGTACTTAATTTGTTTATGCTTATCACATGTTGTACGATTATGCTTATCGAACATAAATACTAGACACATTTTGACATTAATCTCACTTGTTGGGGTATGCCAAACGTTAAACCCTGCTCAGTAGCCCACTTAGCTAATTATCGCATAACAAAGTCCTAGCGAGGACCAGGCGTAGCAGGCTAAGCTAAGATTACTCGCGTTTCAGTTCCAAGGAAAGTGTTCCTAAATCAATCCGATCAGAAAAGTGTCAAACGTATTATCTGAATGGAAAATAGTGGAATAATAAGTGTCGAGTATATTATACGATTATAATGGGGAGAGTACTCTTCTAGCAAAGCATATGCATGTAGTGTTGTTGTTTGATTGTGTTGGCATTGATGTCCCGGTTGGAACTAATCGTTCTGCCTACGGGGCAAGACTGGTAGAAAAGCACAGGGATAATGTTCTTGATATGTTGCTCTAATGATTAACAATTGATTCGTTAATCGGAATATTATCGTGTTGTATTCAGATTGTGTTCATAAGAGTATCATATTTACACCATAATAATCTTGACCAACCATTAAGTATTTGTAAGTGGCTACGAACATATGGTCACTTATTACATAATCTTGGATAATTTGTGTTGTTCCTATTACACATTAAAATAGTATTCTAGCCTCTTAGTTACCATTCGCATTGAATTTGGCCCGCTTTAATAGTTAAAACCCTACATAATGTATCTTGTAAATCCAAAAACATAATGCGAAACATGCGAGGTAATAAACCTTTATTCGCATTACATAGGTGTCGCATTAATTTCTGGATATACATGTATATATATATATATCTATATATATATATATATATATCTATATATATATATATATATCT
>JAUTBV010111726.1:0-14203 GCA_032361325.1 Lepetodrilus fucensis
GATGTCTGTGACGCAATAGTGATGAACTCCAGTAACCATCGTGACGCGGTGTAGACAATGGTTATGACGTCATTGTGTTCGTGTTTTCAACATGTGATCTACTCCAAATGTTGTGAAAATACTCTTCATCACTTTAAGATGCTATAGACTAGTTACATACACAAGAGCTGCATTATCTTTATTTTTATTTATTTTTTAGAAGCCCAGATGACATATATTTGGGAAATAGTCCTTTTGATTATGTACACATGTTTAACATTTGATCTATCCAGGGAGGTTTCTAGGCAGTTACTGTGCCATCCGCCATCTGTATAATCTGAGAGGCAATTTAGTTGCTGTGCTTGTGGAAAGTATCGTGAATACATTGAAATGTGGCCCAAACATCGAAAATCAAATCAAAATACAAAAAAATGTGAAACGTCCCATCCCTGCTCTCAACCAATCATGAAATCGCTAGATATTTTAGATAAAAGTTTTAACCATTGTGATAACATGGGATGGGTTACTGCTAGGGATGGTTACCTTGTGATAGACAGTGACAGACGTGTGTTTGTGATGTCACTGATATCATTTTGTTCTCTGTGATGTCATAGATGTGTGCTTTGTGATGTCATTGTCATCATGTCATGTATTCAGAGAGGTGTGTGAGCTCTGTGATGTCACAGATCTGTATTTATATTGTGGTGTTAGATTTTAAACAGAAGACTTTGCATAAATCAATCATGAACAACATTTCCATATCAGTTCAGTAAATACTTTTGCACATAGCCACAAGCTGTGGTATAAAGAATCAACATGCCTACGCCAACTTCATCAAGTTCGGTTGTACTGTTTCGCAAGCCACCGGTACCATTCCACTACGACCACATTTGGTTGAACACGAGTAAGTAACTTACTAAGTTACGGCTGAGAAGCTGTGACCATATCTAGACAAAGTTGCATTGTCTCCACTATCACATTCTACTAGCGCTCATATGGACGATATGAGCTGAATGCATATGGTTCCATAGACGTCTAGATTCTGGACTAGACCATATCCAGCCTGACACCGATGTGATAGTCATATCTTCTCGGCCAAGTTCTAGTCAAACTATCTAACGTATTACAGTATTATCAATATCAACTCAACCTACTCAATTAGTCCTTGCATTTTTAATCTATTGGAGCCTGTTTTGTTTGGGCTGGATATCGGTTTTTCTTACACACCGGTTGAAGAGATCACTGTGTGATATTTTTTTGGTAAAGTTAGATATTTTTGTTATGGCTACTGATTGGCTGATCTATGGCAATGACCCGAGGTCAGTGATGAAAAATAGGACTAGGTGATGTAAAAACTGCCATCATGGTTTTCCAAGTAGCTGTGTCAACCCCACTGACATTTGTATACTAGAACAAGCAAATCTGCATGAAATGTTACTTTTGATGCTTTGTCTGTTGTGTGTTGTTATGTTTTATTGAAGTAGTGAGAATAAGACTAATAATATAAGCTAATAATAATAAGCTACTGCACTCATTTCTTTCGGCGTAGCAATATCTAACGTTGAATGACAAAAGCAGTGGCGTAACCTAGTATGACGTATAGCATGTATAGGTAAACCATTCTATCCGTACGCAATAAATCTTTTAAATCAGTTGATTTTTATGAATAAAAGTAATTTCAAAGGGTGTGTATGAAATATAATACTAAACTCATGTCCGTTTTCGCTCATTAGATATGTTTGAAAACAACTCGTAGTAAGATAAATGGTACATGTACATGTATTTACACACAAGTGACACAAGTTTAGTATTCTCTAGTCGTCACCTATGAGTGAAATATTCCCGCCCGTGACGTAAAACAATAATTCACTCACTCACTCAGTATTCTCTATGTATCATTTGAAGTTAAGCGATAAATTATATGTTACAATCGGTGAAAACTGTTAATAATTGACAAATTGTATCTGCAGTTCACATGCAACCATATATATTATCAACAAGTGTAGATTTTAATATTTATCAACTTTGTAATGTTACATAGAACATTAGAAGATGCATGAGAAGGTGCAGTATGTACACATGGCTTACACGTTACATCTATAATTGTCTTATTTAAAGAACATGCATATTTCCAATCATCGATTTGACAAGAATTAGTTTTCCATGATAGTGTTGATCCATTGTTACATTTGTATAATGTTTCAGATTCTACGTTTTATGAAACTGATCTATGGTGAATAATGCAGAACTTACATTTTTTTAGTCATAACTACAGAATGCTTCAGATTTGTTTAGTTATTTACGTTTTTGGTGTGAGTTTTCTTAAGCTAGGGCTGAAATATCAAGTCACCTCTATTCCAGCATCTTCAGAGCCACTGGACAAAGATGTCTACCCAGTCAGTCATCCAAAGATCACGCAAAGTTTCAGACCAGAAATGACCGACGATGCCCAAGATCAATGGATCTCGGAGAGCAGAACATCCAAGCGATCCGTCTCCTTCACACCCAAACCTCATAACAGGTTAGTCATTGCTTCTTTAACCCTCTCCCTGCTGAAGGCGACTTAAGGGCATATGCTACACTAACAACAAAAATATCTACCAATAATAAAATGTTCAAATTTTGTGTACTTGTCCAGCATTAAAAGGCAAATAAAAAACAAACAAAAATATTGATAGGTCACCGCACTCATTTTTACGTTAATCCACATAGACTAATAGGCATTTTGTCAATATAATTATATATTTTTTCAGATTTCTGTCTATGCAAAGATGAACTAAATAATATATGTGTAAGCATGATAGCAGCCTATATGTTTGTGATATTTCATTGTAATGTCTAGGAGGAGGGAAAATTCAGCAAAATGCTTAATCACTCCTAAAATATTAAATGTTACACCATTATGGTAATTAAAAATGCCTAATTTGACTGGTAAAATTGCGATAAAAATTGCAATAAAAAAGAAATCGACAAATAATAAATTGTTCAAATTGCTTCAAAAGCTTTATCAATGTATATATATTAACTGAAAAGTGAAAAAAAAATATATGTCACTCCACTTTTAAAAAAGATAATTTCGAAATACTATCCCTACCCTACCCCCTTCATATAGTCCTGCAGAAATGCTGAAAAATGTGTTTTAGGGTATATACTATTAGTTACCAGCGTGATTTCCGGGGTGTATGGGTTTTTACAAGCTGGGCCTACGAGAAATCTCAGCTTGTAAAAGCTTATACACCCCGGAAATCACGCTGGCAACAAATTTATCCAAAAACGTAATAGTTATACACTATAAACCAGGGCTCTGGACGAACATATGCCCGATGTACAGGGGCAAGTTAAATTGCACTGCACCTACTTCTTAACATTTTGCACCTTTGATGCTTTTACTACTTGCCCTGACTTGCTCTGCAGGCAAGTAGCTCAGAATGTTAGTCTAGAGCCCTGTAAACGTACCGGATTTGTGGATATTCATTCCAAGATGTCTTTCTAACGTACAAGTCAATGGGGTTGGCAATGACGTATTAGTTACCAGCGTGATTTTCCAGGGTGTACAGGTTTTTACAAGATGAAATTTCTCGGAGGCCTACGAGAAATTTCATTGTCTTAGTTTATTAAAAAACTTTACTTTGGCAGTAAATAATGTGTTTTCATGGTCAGGAATTCCACTGGTACACATAAGATTGATGCTTTTTCAAACATTCTAAATTCAAAATGGCCACCATCAATGAATGCATTTTTTAATAACTTAATTTTTAGACCAAGTAGAGACTTGATTTTGGTGGCAAACAATGTTTTCATGGTAAATAATCGACTAGTACATATATAATTAATGCAAGTACTGTTTGGAAAGACTAAATTCAAAATGGCCACAACCAACGAATGCATTGTTTCATAACTTCACTTCTAGAATATGTAGAGACTTGATTTTGGTAACAAACACCATGCTGTACCCAACTAAATATGCTCTAACGAGCAGTGTCTGTGCCTAATCCAGCAAGGAGAGGGTTAATTAAATTGCAGGTTTTAAAAAATAAAATAAAAATGTAGTTGTTTGTCTGTGAGACTGTGAGCATCTTTGTGTCTATTGCTATGTACTGATATTTTACAGGACTCCAGACTAACATTCTAAGTTCGAGCAAGTAGCAAAGGCACCATGCTAAATGTTAAAAAGTAGGTTGCCAACAGTGCAATTTAACTTTGTACAGTATTTTAGTCTAGAGCCCTGATATGGATAATTCTAAATGCACTATTATTATGATTATTTCAGATAATTTATTTATAATGAAAGATTCAGCTTCTAGAATCAGAACTAGGTTAACAAGTGCAACGACAATGCTCTGTCAATCTGGGTTCAGTAACGTTCACAAACAAGTGCCATCACAATGCTCTGTCAATCTGGGTTCAGTGACGTTCACAAACAAGTGCCATCACAATGCTCTGTCAATCTGAGTTCAGTGATGTTCACAAACAAGTGCCATCACAATGCTCTGTCAATCTGAGTTCAGTGACGTTCACAAACAAGTGCCATTACAATGCTCTGTCAATCTGAGTTCAGTGACGTTCACAAACAAGTGCCATCACAATGCTCTGTCATTCTGAGTTCAGTGCCATTCACAAACAAGTGCCATCACAATGCTCTGTCAATCTGAGTTCAGTGACGTTCACAAACAAGTGCCATCACAATGCTCTGTCAATCTGAGTTCAGTGACGTTCACAAACAAGTGCCATCACATCAGCATAATCAGAGAGACTTGGTCAAGATCTGTACCTTATTTGTCAGCTTATCATGCTTATCAGAATAGAGGTAGTTAATAGACTATACAGCCTGATAGATGTCAGTCCCACATCCGTTATAAATGAGTCGAATACATATTTTATTATTTCATCCATTGCCTGCTGGGAACTAAATATCCATGCACCAGTTACATCCAATGAACTAAATTGGTAGAAAGTGGCTGTCTTACTACATACCGGGTCCATGTATATTTTTCAGTGCTGTTGTGGATGGTGACAAGGCGTCCATGATGGTTACAATAGACACACAGACAGACTGGGATTGGCTGACTGATGCCATCGATCTGGGATTAAGCGGAACTCCCAGAGAAGGTAACTATGGCAACTTTAAAACAGTCTTAGAATCTTATCATTAGGTAATAGACAGAAATGTGGATACTGTTTTCAACCTTGTTCAATAGTTACAAGTTTAGGATTACAGTCATGCAATTTTGAATGCTAGTATTAGTTATGTGCTCTCAAAAGTGTCACCCCAAAGTGCTCTCCCTTAAATACGATTTCAACGCTAGCCCACCTCATCTGGAAGCAATGTATTTTGCTTATCTAATGATTAGGATCTTGTTTTGCTTAAATAGTTTTAATTTTGTTGGTATATTTTATCAAGAGCAATCTCCAAATATCTCATTATTGAATATTGATCTATTTCATTATTAATATAGATCTATGTGCAAATTTTAATTAAAATGTTGCTGCTATTTTTAAGAATAGTTATGGCTTTCATTTTCTTATTTAATTCATAGATTAATTTAGCACACATAGACCAACCCTTTGTATAATTGTTGTATTGTTGTATAATTATTGTATTACTAAACATAGAATCATCATTATCTTTCTCTAGGTTATTCGTTGGCAAAGAATAATGTATTGCATGACCAAGTATTAACGTGTTTAGCTTTCGTATATATACAGTCAACTCCATCTGTGTCGATACTCGGGGGACCGAGGTATAATATCGACACATCATGACTATCGAGACAGAGGTTTTTTATAAGTTCAAGTAAAATTATCATAAAAAATAACAGATAATAGAGCTACACCAAGCAAGTCTTTATTATTTCTCATCTGGTCACAAAAAACAACCCGACAATGATAGACAAGCACTAAAACACAATGCAATACAATACAATACACGACACATAATAGATATTGTGGCACCCCTATTAGATAATGTCCGCATTTAGTAATGATAATAATACAAAGAAATCAACCAATATGAACTTTTCAATGGTTACACAAAACTAGCACTGAGAAAAGAAATCAGAGCTTTTGCTTAGATTAAAGTCCTGGTATCCTCCAGCTTTCGCGATCTACCAGTATTCTTTGTTCTCGGGATGTGTTGTGTTGACATTTTAAGTACACAGAGTTAACTCAAATGCATGTCACTAGTCTTGTACAACACAAACAGTAAACATTCTCTTGTATCAACCTGCATTGAGTTCGTTTTCATTACACCCTTAATCCGTCTTTTGTAATCACCCTTCAAAGAGCACCGGCTCATTTGACAAATATGCAGTGATACTCCTAACTAATGGGTGGTTGATTTGTCTGACGATATCGAGACAAATGTACAATTAATATAGTATTATTGTCTCAGGGGACCAACTGTTATGCTCGACACATCGTGTGTATCTTTGTTACAATATTGAAACAACGCGACAAAAATAGAGATGAATATAGAAGGATGTGTCAGGACCGAGCACTTGGTTTGACATATGAATATCGACACACAAAAGCTCGACACAGTGGGAGTTGACTGTATCTATCATGTAGATGTATCTTTTTATAGATTTATAGCCTAGATCTGTAGCATGTAGATTTAATATTTGTATGTGACAGGTGTGGAAGACGAGTGGACCAGGGACAAATCTGACCTTAGGTCTATACTTGGTAATGTTCCTGTGCATTCATCCATTGACCACCGACAATCCTCTTGATTGTCATCTTGTTTTGCACCTGTCTTCATAAACACATCTCATTCTATACTAATCTTCTATTTCACACTCAAACTTGACCAGAAACACAAGGATATTATGCACTACAGGTTGTAATTTCTAATTCTAAGGACAATTAACCCTTTATGAAAATTGCAATCACTGTCCAGGATGTGTTGCAATAATGGTCTTCCCATAGGTGACCAATTTAACTGATCCTCTCACGTTCCAATCAACATTAGGATTTGTCTTTAAGATAATAGTATCTATTATAGATAAGCCCTTTTCTCACTTGCACCTTTCTTCATAGTCAGAGATAAATATTACTGATCCTTTCAGATTCCAATCAACATTAGGATTCTACGACAGTGGCAGATCCAGGGTTTCTGCCTCTGGTCTGGATATCTATTATAGTTTCTGAACATGCACATTTCATTTGATAGGGCCTGTCTAACTTCTAAGGGTTAGAGATGCAATTTGGACATAATATTTATGTAGGTTTGGGTTGCATGCTCACTGAAGGTATTGGAAGATTTCATGTGGTATGTTTTGTATAGTCTTGTGGGGATTTCTATGATTACTAGTCTTGAAGCCTCAAGTAAATTAGACAACAATTTTAATTTATTGCATCTGATAGTTGCAGCTGTATTATGTTGACATCACATCTTAAAACACTACAGTATTTTTCAAGAATTTGCATGATATCTTACAGAAATATTTGGTATCTTTGAGCATTACATAGGCTTCAAGTGAACTTGGAGAATCTAGACCATAATTATTTTTGTTTGTATAAATATGATTGATACAAAAAGATAAAGTCACTCTATAACCATAGTGGTCATTGTGTTTGGGTTCTACTTTCGTCTTCATCATTTTAACCTCAGCACTAATTGTTTTTGAAACTATATTCACCCATAATTAACATGTAATTATATTTATAATTTTAATCATCATTTTCAATACTAGTATATAATTTTCATTATCAATTATATTTTAGAATATTTTTGCAACAATATAATATGAATAGTAAAAGTAGTTGTATAGTAGCTTAAAGTAATTAGTAATAGTTGCTGTATTTAGATTTCGCTAGAACGCCTAATATCAGTTATTGTTTTTTCTGTATTTAGATTTCGCTAGAAAGCCTAATAATATCAGTTATTGTTTTTTCTCTCCACAATTTGATGTATCCTACCTATCGTGTATTTTCCTTCGTCGCAAATGGGTGAAAGATTCCCACAGCAAATATAAACTCCATATTCACACACACATGTATTTTCCTGTGTTTTCTCAGTGAAGCCAGAGAGTCGTGAAGCTACGAGCGCGTCAAAGCCGGACAGTCCCGAGACCACCCTGGATGATCGCACTGCCGTGTCTGCTCCTTATACTCCTTACAGTGACGAGTTTGGCATCCCAATCATGGACATCAGCTCAGACTCAGATGTATGTACATGTATGAGTTTACACATGGCATATAAAAGTAGTACGAGTTTACACATGGCATATAAAAGTAGTACGAGTTTACACATGGCATATAAAAGTCATGTTCAGAGCTTATTTTTATATTTATGTTTTGATTTTGAGTCTTTGAGAATTTAAAATTATAATGTACCAGAAATATTTTTTTTCTCCATTTGTGAGATGTTGATTTTTAAATACTTTAGCCACACTTTTGAGTTAAATTTTTAAATCTGATTTTCTTTTAAATGATAAAATTAGACCTTACAACAATTGTAAATGCTTTATATTGAGGACATTTAAAAAATGGATGAACCCCTTTGCATGCAGTCTTTATAGATCTAAGATAATGGGGACATTTTCCAACATATTTTAAGAAAGAAAAAAGTTATAATTATTTTGTCAATGTCTTTGGCAAAGATTAATTTAATTATTGATTATTTCAATCTGAAAAGACTCCTGATGCATTGAGGTATGCTTAGATTCCAATGTATCACTATTGTTTCACAGTGGAATGCCAGAATGATCCATACACTATGCATATATTAACCAAGACCTACTGTCTGCATGCACAGACTAGCTCACCAAGCATTTAAAATATACCTATGTACCAGCAAAGTGTACACTTTCTTTCCACATTTAGATATGCATGTTATCACTGTTTTAAAGAAATATCAGCCATCATTGTTCAGTGTTCACGTTATCAGTCTCCATATCACCTCTGTATCACACTAGTACGTTTGCATATTCCAATGGATGTCTATTTGTACTGTACGTTATCTAGCATGTTGTGTTTGTTTCTACAAGAGTTCCGATGAGGATTCACACAGGAGTAGAGTCGAGGACCATAACTTGTTGCCAAGTATTGGTCCTCCACAAATACTGCAGGTAATGTTGGCCCTACTAGCAGGACAAGCCACTGAACAACCCTCTTGATTTGCTGAATAACCCTCTGACTCACTGAGTAACCCTCTGACTATGAGTAACCCTCTGAGTCACTGTCTGACTCACTGAGTAACCATCTGACTCACTGAGTAATCCTCTGATTCACTGAGTAACCTTCTGACTCTCTGAGTAGCCCTCAGACTCATTGAGTAACCCTCTGACTCTCTGAGTAACCCTCTGACTCTCTGAGTAACCTTCTGACTTACTGAGTAACTTTCTGACTCACTGAGTAACCCTCTGACTCTCTGAGTAACCTTCTGACTCACTGGATAACTCTCTGACTCACCGAGTAATCATCTGACTCACTGAGTAACCATCTGAATCACTGAGTATTCCTCAGAGTCACTGAGTAACCCTCTGACTGAGTCACTGAGTAACCCTCTGACTTTGAGTAACCCTCTGACTCAGTGAGTAACCATCTCACTCACTGAGTAACCCTTTGACTCACTGAGTAACCCTCTGAGTCACTGAGTAACCCTCTGAGTCACCGAGTAACCCTCTGAGTCACTGAGGTAACCTCTGACTGAGTCAGTGAGTAACCCTCTGAGTCACTGAGGTAACCTCTGACTGAGTCACTGAGTAAACCTCTGAGTCACTGAGTAAACCTCTGACTGAGTCACTGAGGTAACCCTCTGACTGCTACACCGTTTACTATCACCTTATAGCCTCGTTTTGACACTTGTTTAACCCAATCTCTAGCACACTTTTCAGGAATTGATAATAATAAAAAAATCATTTGATATTATTAATATTAATATTAGTATTAGTAAAAGGTAAAGATAATGAATATTAAAAAATTGTTTTAAGGGAATATGTTATGTATTTCAACATAAACATTAATCTTTTCGTAGCTGAAAAGTATGCTACAATAGTTTTAACCCCATCTCTGCTGGACTAATCATAAACACTGTGAGTGAGATGATTCATGTTACTATACATTATCACAATACTAGTATACATTGAAAGTCAATCACAAGCTTTCCTGTTTTCTTTCAGTGGTATTACTAAATACTTGTGGATTTCAGTTAAATAAAGGCATATAAATTAATATAATGAACTTTTATGCATGACATTTTAATGTACTGTAAAAGACTTTAATCACGTGGACTCAAATTACGCGCAAGTGACATTATTGACAAGTACGCAAGAATCAAATTACACGCATCGCAAAAAAACACCAAAAAAACACTTTTCAATCGCGTATAGAATGGTCGCCAGCAAGTACAAACATAAGCAGTTGCAAAGGCCAATTAATATAGGATTACGCCAAGTAATTAGCAATGAATAGAGCAAGTGGCCTCGCCTACCTTGAGTAGGCTTCCTATTGTCAGCTGACAAGATTAGGTGTCTATGAGAGCTTGGTTGAATTCTCTGCAGCTTAGGGCTTCAATTTCCGTGCGGACCTTTTCCACGCAGACTTTGTTTTGTAGAGCGCGTAATATAAGTCTGCGTGTAATATAAGTCTTTTACAGTAATTGACTTGCTGTAGTATTAGTGATATCTCACATTGTATGGCTTGTCTGCTCTCCGTGCACTCTATCCATTGGCACTCTATCCGCTAGTTTTTTTTATCAATTGGCACTCTATCCATTGGTTCTCTATCCATTTGGTTACATCCATTTGCACAGTATCCATTGGCTTCATCCACTATTGAGATAGTTACATGCTGATGCTTCTTACGTTGTTGATTGCACTAATTGAAAGTAATCCTGAAGAGGCTGGAACCCTGGGTTCTGTACAGTACGTTGTAGATAGCCTACGCTTGATTGTATGTAAAATATTAGGGACTAACCATATTCTCAAGTATTGTAGTGATATTGTTTCATGCTCAGTTGCTGCAATGACAAAATATATCATTATAAACAAATCTTTCTTGATTGAAGATGCCATTCTCATTTCAGTGTCCATTTATATAATACTTTTTAAAGTTCAAAACTAAAGTAAATAAATCCTTCTATTATGCATTATAAGATTACAATGATAAATGTAGAAGAAAGGTTTTTCAAGAATGAATGCTATGAGGATGAAGATGAGATATTATGTCGTCGCCACTGGGTGGCAGTACATAGGAAGGTACAGTAGCTGTATCCTCTACTCCACGTATGTTTGTAACATCACTACAGTACATTCGGGAGTCTGGCCAGAATGAAATCGGCGTGGAGGATCCAGAAGCAAGGATGAAGGATGATGTGGACAAGGGAGACTACCCCGTGGACGAGTTCGGACACCCTGTCGGCATGTTTGGCGGGATGTGCGAGTTCTGCGGCGAGGTTATCAAACCTTTCCCGTCTCTGGAGCGTCAGAAGCAGCTGCCCGCCAGTGAACTCTTCTGCTGCGAAGAGTACCGCGACTTCGTCCAGTTTGCCACTACCACGGCCCTGGAGCTAGAGGAGGAAGCCAATAATGCCCAAAAGCTGATCAACATAGAGCCACACGCACACTTCGGTACCAAGAAGGACAGAAAGATGGCGAAGGAGAGAGCTGTGATGAGGTAGGCATGGAAGAGAGGTGGGCGAGAGTGAGTGAGTGAGTGAGTGAGTGTGAGTGAGTGAGTGAGTGAGTGAGTGTGTGTGAGTGGGTGTGTGAGTGGGTAAGTAAGTGAATGAGTGAGTGTGTGTGTGTGGGTGGGTGAGTGAGTAAGTAAGTGACTGAGTGAGTGAGTGTGTGTGAGTGGGTGAGTGTGTGTGTGTGTGGGTGGGTGAGTAAGTAAGTGAGTGAATGAGTGAGTGTGTGTGAGTGGGTGGGTGTGTGGGTGGGTGAGTGAATGAGTGAGTGTGTGTGTGAGTGGGTTGGTGTGTGAGTGGGTAAGTGAGTGAGTGAGTGAATGAGTCAGTGCGAGTGGGTGTGTGTGTGAGTGGGTGAGTAAGTGAGTGATTGAGTGTGTGTGAGTGGGTGGGTGTGTGAGTGGGTGAGTGAGTGGGTGAGTAAGTGAGTGAGTCAGTGAGTATGTGTGAGTGGGTGAGTGTGTGAGTGAGTGTGTAAGTGGGTGAGTAAGTAAGTAAGTGAATGAGTGAGTGACCATTTTCAAAACACACTTATTAGAATGGCTATTTTCCACAGATCTGTAAAAAAAAATGCTCATTTATTTGTCCAGGGCTCAATTTATTTCCCATGGAAATGGCTACCTGAGCTTGTTTTCTGCTGAAATCACAATTGTCTGTTGCCATGCCTGCACTTACAAATTGTACTCTTTCAATCCAAGTATTTCCTGACCATGTATTAGAATAGCGAGTGCAAGTGTGTCATGTCTATTTTTGGGAATTTCAAAGAATATAATAAAAACCAAGAATTCCGATGATAGGCTAACAGCAGTCTAGGCTTGCGTCTAAATCCAGAGAAAATCTTAATATGACGTTACAAAGGATCGTATTCTTAAATTTCTGTTTGATTCAGAGATGAATTGTTCAGCATGGTTCACAGGTAATAAATCGGGATGCAATGTAAGGTACATAAAAAAATACAACAACCATGCACATTTCACCTATACGCTTATCACCAAAATCAGTAAACTGGGTACGTCTATAAATAGAATTCACTCCACTTGCAGTTCCTATTGACATTCTACATGTTCATGGATATACGGAACTACCGTGCACAATGTTTAAGATGACAAACAAGATTAACCCCGAGATGGTTTATTTACCAGGATGCGTGAGAGAGAACTTCAGCAACGACAGCACGATGCCACAGGTCTGCAGCACAACACACAGCACAACTGTAAGATATCAGTAGTTCACGTATTTCTCATCTCCCTCACCAATGTTCTCCGTAGTCTTAGAGTAGCTGTTGTTACCATGACAACCTGTAGATCTAGAATGCAATTTTTGGCACAATGAGTTTGCTAGCGTTGACCGTTTTATTTTTGCTAGATAGATTAGCTAGAATTGAGTTTCATATGCATAGGGAGGAATTCTGTAAAGCAATAGTACTTAAATGCTTATATAAATGGAATAAGAATCACGTGATGATGACATTGATGTCAAATATTTGAAAGTCATGCAGGCATGTACTGTGTAAAATAGTGATTTGATTGTCATCAGGAAAAGTGTATAAATTAAGCATTTTTTTCTAAACAATTATATATCATTTTTACATTTTAATAATTGTAATCCTATTTTCCCAAAATATATGAATTAGAAAAATAATGTCTAGTATCTTTAGCAACGAATTGTGTCCCTGCTGCAAATGTATCATCAACTTGGTAGCCAGTAAATATACCTTGAAACTTCATAATCTAATTAATTGGGAAGACAATTTCAAGTTTACAGGCCTTAAAAATATATGTCATATGTAAATATTTACAATAAGATAATCATGCTCTTGCACTGTTCGGGATGCTTGGTTTTTTTTCTCTAGCCCTTAGTATCCTTCCCTTGTCTTTCATTACTTGTTTCGACCAGTGGGGGGCCGGGGGTCACGGGGTCATGGATCCAATGATGGGCAGACCCCCCATGGCTCACACACACCCCGCCAGGCCCAAGGCGGTCAAGGTGCCCAAACCACAGCGGCCCACGGTGGTGGTGGCGCTATCTCCAAACACAGCTCTCAGCCCTCTGGAGCCACCGGTCTTACCGGGTATAAGGACATGGGTATGTCTGTGTGCTGTTTGCATGCCCAAAGCACAAGCACTAATACCAAACATGACGTTCTCATTCACATTATGGCATGTTCCCTTGCATGAAGACATTATTGCTGTTTCACCATCGTCTCTTTCAGATGTGTGTGTGTGTTGCTTGATTAATTTTGACCCAGATATTGTTGTTGATTGACCATAACATTGTTGATGAATGACCAAGGACGTTGCCATGTTGATTGTCAGTTGACACTGCCATTTTGATTGACCTAGGACAATGACATTGTAATGTTGATTTACTAAGGACATTTATGTGTTCATTGACTAGGGCATTGTTGTTGAGTGACCATAACATTGTTGTTGATTGACCATAACATTGTTGTTGATTGATTAACCGGGACATTTTTGTTGATCAGTTAATGTCTGGAGAGCAAATTCCATCCATCCACACACACACACACACACACACACACACACACACACACACACACACACACACAGACACACACACACACACACACAC
>JAUTBV010111737.1:0-14200 GCA_032361325.1 Lepetodrilus fucensis
CTTAAACATACAATAATAGTTTCCTTTTGTGGAATTAGTAGCTGAACTACGCCAGGTTTGCTTAAATTGATCAGTTAGAATTAATTAATATTAGTATAAGTATTGTTATGTTTATGTATTCATCGGTGCCATATCGCTCTCAAATTTCATGGTAGTATTTTTAGAAATATCATATACTTTTGAAAATTACTCCATAAAGTGAAATTTCACACGAAATTGTATTGTATAGAAAACAGGGAATTATTGATATAATAATTATACTAAACAGCAATTCCTGACAAAATTCTCAACCAAGTGCTCTTCTAATAGTAAAATACTCCATTTAAAAAACGTAGCATTGGCTTCACTGTCTTTTTATGCACTGAAAATCATTAAAAATGATTTGCTTTTCGGCTTAAACGTTCCTTTAGAGAGAATACAAGTAATGCCGACAAAAGCTTCCGTAATTTTTATGCGTTTCATGCCGCCGAAAGAAGTGGTTTTAATCAGAAAATTCTGATTATTACTAGCATTGATAGGCTGCGTTAAACAAACACCCATATGGCCACAGAACATTATAGTTTTCTCTGTAACCTTGGCTGAAAAGATTATCGCCTCAATGACCGTCCCTTTGCACGTGTGTCTGTTAGCAGGTCACTTCCATGTCTGAACTGTCCGGAGTACGGTACCGGACGCCATATGGAGGTCAGTTTTGACCATTGTCCGAGCGTCTTGCGTCACGCTGACCACGCAACGCCCAGGGTCAGCTAACTGGACGTAATTTGGCCGGACAATGGTCGCAGCGCCCTCTGTTGGTCGATTTGCCGGGTAATTGTAGAAGTCGGATCTGGAATCTAATACGGAGGGCAATTACGTCGTGGCTGTTGACGATGTCCGAACGGTGGCCGAAAAAGGTCCTGCCCTCTTGTCATGAGTATCGTCCAGTGAAAGGAAGGTTTTGTCTTGAGGGGTGTTATGAAGTAACAACCGATCTGTCTATCTCGTCAGAAGACCCCATTAGGTTTCAAATACGTGATCATACTTGGCATCGAGTGACCTTGGGGTAAACCAAAACCAAGACGAGGTCACGAAGGGACGTCTTGCGTCAAAATCAAGTACTAATTGAACTACTTTGGAGCGCATGATTACCGTGTGTACATCTTTCGTGTAATGAGCAATTTCATGGAATATTAGATCCACTCGTAATTAATTATTGGTTGTCATAAATCTACATCTAACGGAACACTTTCTCATTGCAGGATAATTTATAATTTGTCAAAGGACAGACGGCAATATCACCGGTGCTCAATATCATGTATTAATATAACTGTACATTGGATGTAGAAGTGATCATCGACATTGCATACCCTACCTATTGGTTAGTACTAGCATTATGTAAGCCTACTTGTGATAAAGATTTAGTTCTTGTCAAAGACGTTCCATGTCAATTATTTCGATTTTTAATGATTTTTGACATTTAAAAAAAAGAAGTGAAAAATCATTTTTAAAATGGAAATATAATGTCATGAACTATGATGAAGCGTCTCTGACGAGGACTAGTAAAACTATATAAATAGAGATTGTATGTAATTAAATGTTGGATTTGGCGTATTGAGCAAGTGTGTACATAGTAAACGTGTGCCTGGTCCCGAGAGTAAATATAAATAAAATATATGTACAATACTCGCACGGTATATCAATGTCTAAAATCAGGCAATGTGTAAAATTCCTGAAATGTTCAGTGCATTTTAATTCACAGATTCACGGTTTTAAATGCCTGAAATTAAAAACTGATTGTATTTATTTGAATGTTTGACTGGCATGAGTTTGCTGAAAGAAAATTTAAATAGTGCATACGTTTTTATATGTATTGACACGATTTTGTGTGAAAACATATATAAATGTATGCAATTTTTTTGTGAATACCTATAAATAATCTTCAGCCAAATAAATGCAGTTAGTTTTTCATTTCAGGCATTAATTAAAGAAATTGACTGTGAATGAACATTATAGTCATTTTACACATTCCCTGATTTTAGACATTGACTGTAACATATATATGTTACAGTAAGATCGTGTAATCAGGGATTACTGGAAATCCCTGGGTTTTTTTCAAGGATTTGGTGAACTCACTGTGATGGCCAGGGGTTTCACGAAATCCCTAAAATGTCCAATGATTTACAGAAATCCCTGAACAATGTAGTCAGGGATTTCCAGACATCCCTAAAATTCATTGTGGTGATATATGACATGAGAAAAGTTCAATATTTATTCAAGGTAAATATTTAGTTTCATTTTAAAAATACAATATTAATTCAGGGTGATGATAAATAATGACATGATAAATGTTTAAAATTCAATAGTTAGTTAAGGTAAAAATCCACTGTTTCAGTTTAAAAATACAATATTTATTCAGGGTGATGATAAATGACGTGATTTCCAGTAATCCCTGATTACACGATCTTACTGTAACATATATACATGCAAGAATGTTATTCACTCTTAAGAATTCTAACTTGCTAAGATGTATGTAGCTACCAATGTAACCATGACAACAGTCTTAGTATTTAAGTTACATGTTTCGCGAATACCCAACACCTTCTTAAGTTAAACTCAGTAACTTAAATCCTCATCCAACATATTAACTTTTTGCTATTTTTAAACGTTTTATTTATTGTTTCAATAGTGTGTGTCTGATTGTGTTTGTGTGTGTGTGTGTGTGTGTGTGTGTGTGTGTGTGTGTGTGTGTGTGTGTGTATGTGTATGTGTGTGTGGTTTTCATTTTTCCATTTGCTTTATAAACAAATATTTACAGATATGATCCATAAATTCACTGCAAATTGTAAAAAAGTGAATACATATACAAATAAACATCTGCGTTTAATTGAGTGTGTGAGTGTTTGTGGTGGTTTATATTTGTTTTAATTTGATTATACTTTTTTTTTATCTAGTCAAACTTTCCATGAAAGCATTACACAATCATTAAAGTATAGTTTTCCATACCTGATCTGTGTCTAATAATTATAGACGGTCACAATGTAGTAACTCTCACCTCTCACAAGCGTTTACCACTTTGATAAGTAACAACATAATACTAGTTTCTATAATACAACTACACTGGGATGTCATATCAATAGTATTATAGTTTTACAGTTTAATGTTACTATAAATAGTAAGTTATTATTTCCAGTAAATGCTATGTGTAGATCTACTCTCTCACACTGTTCACTGAAGAAAGGTAGACAACTCTATATCGAAATAGCCTCTCGACAGTGTTAGACATATTTACATTGCTATGTGTTTTTAATTAATTAAGCACTTTGCATGTCTCTTCACGTATTTAGTACTACATGTCTCTTCACGTAATTAGTACTAACATGTGAGACCTTGCTGCATTGATAATACAATACTTGCTCACTTGTGTATTGATAGGTACGTCATAAAATCACATTTATATTAACAAGAAATGTTAGACTGCCTACTGACACTAGCCAGTATAATGGAGTACATCTTATTACGTATTACAGTTATTACTTAGGAACTATTTACCATATCATGTACTTCATTCCCTATTTTAGCATTCAAGAATGAGTAAGGTATTTTATGTTTTTTGTTTGTTATTTTATGTCAGAGTAAAGAGTGCACTATATGTGCAGGGTATAACTGCGTTCTCGTCTTAACTATGTTCACAAGAACATAGACAAGTATATGTATAAAGAGGAACATTAATCGTTTGCATTTATTCCTTATGAACCACTTAATAAATATAATTAATTTCCTATTTTATCTTTAAATAATTCCTCATTTCACAAGTTGCTATTTCCTAAGTTATGTTGCAGCAACCAGCGCAATGACTGCAGACATTTCTTAACTATGTCAACAAGAAAATAGAACATTATGTTTATAAAGTGGAAATTAACTGCATAGCAAACAGACAGATGCAATCCAATTGCATCCACTTAAATATAGTTTCTGTAAACATAATCATGTGTATGTAGGTATGATACCTGTAAGAATATCATGTTTGGTTGTGCCAACACACACACACACACACACACACACACACACACACACACACACACACACACACACACACACACACACATATATTGTATACTGGCTACCTATTTCTAAGTGTGAGCATAGATTATAGTGGACCTTATAATCTATGGTGTGAGGCAAGTGTATAGCTGTTCGTGGGACTGTACAAAGTCAGTCCCAGAACATGTATTAATAAATGAGGCGTAGTAGGCCTGGCACGCCTCACAGTTTTAGGGTGCGGTTTAATTCAGGATATTATATGGTCGCTTCTAATATTATGATATTGAAGCGTTCATATAATCCACTCGCGTGTTAATCCGCCAAATGTAGCTTTCAGTGAAACCGTTTAAACTTGTTTATCTGCTCAGCATATGCCACAATACCGGCCAGACCAGACGGTACCCTACTAGAAACATCCAACGTGTTGACTAATCCATATTTATAGCGGTCTACTCCACGATAAGGATTGGCATACTCCATAAAGCACGTGCATATATGATGCTATCCCACGTTGAACATATAAGTTTACCTATAACTTGCTACTACATATATATAAGTACGTCCTCGAGTTACGCACATGACACAAGGCCGTCTGTTGTAGACTTGCTATCTTGACGGTGGACTAGAGGTAATAGTGTTATCTGATATGATTATTTATACGCCTGTCTCAACAATCCAAGTGTGTAAATGATGTATGTACTTGTTAGTCTCATGGCCTCAGATAAGTCTATTTACATGACATGACAAGGTAGCGGGAAAATAAGTAAGTTTCAAGAGTGCAATGTTAAGTGTTTGTATCAGGTCTTGCGTCACAGGAAAGTACTTGCTAATACCAGTATCTATATGTAAGTCATGTGTGTACTAAACAGAACAAAACCGGCTAAGGTGTGCGTATACTAGGTAGAGGTGGCCCTTGCATTGCCATACATGAACAATATTTGGACATTATAACAGTAGTGCGTTTCAGAGAGAGAGAGAGATAGAGAGAGAGAGAGAGAGAGAGAGAGAGAGAGAGAGAGAGAGAGAGAGAGAGTGAGCGAGAGCGAGAGAGAGAAACAAGTAACTGACCGTGATGAATTATATGAAAACGCAACATTAGAAGATACGTTAAATTAAACGCACAGGCCCTATACTAGCTTACGTTTGAAATGGCATTATAGGCTACAAAATGTGTATACTGAAAAGTATAAGATTAATGTATGTATACTCTGGTACACATAATGACAGTACTCATAATACTATGCTCATATATATTATTCATGCGAATATAGTTTACATGTATTATGGTATCCACTACAAAACACGTAATATTAATGGCGATGATAATTTAACGAATTATCTGCGCTTCTACTAATAATGTTATATATTAATACACACCTCGGGCACGATATCCGGGCGATATCAGAGCTTGTTATATTCGTATATCAACCTCATATAACGCCGATATCAAGCTCCATATAACGCCCTATGGCGATATCACAGACCGCTTCATCCGAAAATTCAACTGCCGTGAGCGGGTATCGAACACGCGTAAAATGCATCTGAATGCATTCAAGTCAAGCGCACTTTGCTCACTTTGCTATTTCGCCGACGGAGGTCATGTAAAATATTGTAGCCCAATAGCAAGGTTCTATTCACATTGAATTAAACTTAAAGATTTATTAAACGAATCCCAAAAATCATTTGTCATTAGCTGGTATCGAACCCTGGTACGTTTGTTTGGTAGGGCATGTAGTTAACCACTGTGTATGCTCGTGTGTGCTCGTGTATGCTCGTGTGTGCTCGTGTGTGCTCGTGTATGCTCGTGTGTGCTCGTGTATGCTTGTGTGTGCTCGTGTATGCTCGTGTGTGCTCGTGTATGCTCGTGTGTGTTCGTGTGTGCTCGTGTATGTTCGTGTGTGTTCGTGTATGCTCGTCTGTGCTCGTGTGTGCTCGTGTATGCTCGTGTGTGCTCGTGTATGCTCGTGTATGCTCGTGTGTGCTCGTGTGTGCTCGTGTATGCTCGTGTATGCTCGTGTGTGCGGAAGTTGCAAGATACCCACGCTAATTATATGCACTAGTATATCCAACATTTAGCTGGCTTATTATTATTATTATTATTATTATTATTATTATTATTGTTAGTTTATTCATACAATAAAACACATGGACAGTTTGCTTGTTATATAATATTGTTTCCGGAACTACTAGGTAAATACCTATTCTAGAATAGTTTAGGTCATCGTGACACGACTAGTGGGCTGACCCGTAAATGAAGAAGTGCGCCCTATTGACATGCGTGAAATATGACTACTGTATAACAAACAGTAGGTTCATATAACACGATGGTGTCCTTGGAAGTGATGTTTACTGTTGTTATCGCCCTATGTTATTAAAGTTATCAGATTATACTAAAGCAGGATTATGTTTGATGTAAATGTTATATCGATATGCACTATATGTTATTCATGTAAATATTGTATGTATTTCATTGTTTTCTCATTATATCATTTGATGTGATTTTTCATGAGAATAAACTCTGTTCTGAGAGGCGTGAATACTTTTCTTGTTGTTTTACACCACGTGTCGTATGTCACGTGTCACTAATTATGCTAATTACCGTAGGAAGGCTATTTCTATTTATAACTGTAACTAAACACCTCTATTGAAAAGAATATCGCAAACCTTGTAAAATATGGACTAATACTATTTCCATAATCCTAATACTGGTATATATATTGAAATACGTTTTTGTATAAATAATTGTAAAATATGGACTAATATTAATACTAATATATATTGAAATTGTATTCTATATTGTATTTATTGAATGCTTTCTGCGTCAATACTAGTAGTAATGATAATAATATCCTAAGTAATTTATATAGCGTCATTGATCTAGACTAGCTACTTAATGGCGCTGAACATAAAAACAATGAAAATAACATCGATCTATGTGAATTTTTAGAATAAATGTGTCTGTCTGTATATCCCATAGGCCTAAATTGTAATAGCTTTGATTATATGTTTAGGGTTAATCTAAGGACGATAGCATATCACACGTGTACAGTGATGATGAAATCAACTACAGTATCGTTACTATAATTAGAACAGTATCTTTCTTATCTTGTACGATTGAGTATCAGTGTAGATACTATCTACAATTATATCTCGGGAAAACCTTTTTAGATATGAATACAATGTAATCTGTCTCAGCTGGGTACTGGAGACCCATAAGCTTTCATAATGATAACGATAATAATGCTACTACTACTACTACTACTACTACTACTACTACTACTACTACTACTACTACTACTACCACCACCACCACCACCACTACTACTACTACTGTTCCTAGTATGCGTATTTTTATTGCGCCAAATCAATGCTCGAAAACTGGCTCATAACGCTACATTATAGACTATCAATAGTCTCGGGGGGTTAAAGTAAATCAATAAGCTACATTATTACTCTGCTCTTTGGATCACTGTGCTCTTATTGTCCTTCTCAACTCCCTGGGGAGTATACAAACCAAGTTGCCATTGAAGACGCTAGAAGGTTAGCATTCACATTCCCATGTTATCCTACCCGAGCTTTCAACTGTTGGAATGAACTGCAATCGTTGGCCTGCATAATTCTGGACTACGGCCATATACTATTGCTTGATATCTTGTCTTTGCAAATGTTTTCGTAATATCAAACGGAATATTAAACAGAGTCATGCAACAGTTGACCCCCAAGATAGCAGCAAGCTCAGGAATGTGACAATTATCTCCATCCGACATCGTAAATATCCAATATTAGCAATCCCGCGTGAAGTATGACATCAGAGATGTAATACAATAGATCAACATTAATGTCCGAAGACTGATTAGAATCTTTCTAGTGAAATATTTCCAAATAACGAGCCGACACTACCACCGCTCTACTCTCTGGGCGAATGTTCATTTCGTGTGAACATCAAACGAAGACACAATATAAATTCACAAGAGATAAAAGCTGCTGCACATTCAAAGGACAGCATAGCAAGTTAATATCAAAGTTATTACAACAAATTGACGTTAGTAATAGTACGACACCTTGCATTATACATCCTCCACAGCCAGGAGCAGTAGATCAATGTGGCTTCACTGACTGAAGAGTTCTCAAAGGGGGATCATCACGACAGTTTATTAACCAGCAATTGGCGTCTTTCACAAGAACCGATACACAGACGTTAGTGTTTCTAAAGCCGGGTTTTTAGATCCTCCCATGACCGTCAAATGTCTTACAACAACCTCCGAAGTCCTACTTTGAAGTCTGGACCTTGTAATACTCCCCATGTACTTCATATCATATCAGACTGAGTCATTAATACGTCGGGTCGGCACCCGAAGCGGATCCATTAACTAATGGGTTTTTTCGGTCGTTTTGGTGTAATAATTATGCCTAAGGTCGCAGGAACTGCTGCCAATGATAGCATGCCCTCACTGATACTGTGTAATCAACACAGACCCGTACAATTTTAGAAACAAAATTGACATTTTCTAATGCAAGAATAACATGGTGTATTTGAGGGTATTATTCATCAATGATGAAATGTTTACCTCTTGTAAGAAATCGTTTACAGAACAGTAGTTTATTTGTTCAATAAAACAAGTGAAGGGACGCTTACAGACACGATTACAAGCGTACACATACGTCGACGCGAAATACGTGTCCAGTGACGATACACAATACAGAATGTTTGAGCTGGGACTGTATGCTAGACGGTTACTGAAATAATGATTGAAAAAGATCCAGTACCTCATTCAGTTTTCCCCCCAGCGGACTTGAAAACTGGAGTCGACTTCTGTGTACAAGTGGCGCCCAACTAACGGGCCGCCTACGTGACCGTTACTTAGTCTGATGAAGTATGTTACACAGTGCAATGATTCCAAACCACTTCAGAGCTCTGACATACGTAATGCTACCATGGAGAATTCTCCAAGCGACCAGTGAGATATGGGGCCAGTGAGATAAGACTAGGGGGATGTGCTAGACTACTGACATCGTACACACAGATTACCCAGGACTGAAGTAAAACTGCCCAACAACTTGATGTATCATCAGGTTCAAAGCATTTATGACCAGAGCAACCTTCTAACGTATCAGCAATTTCTCTAACAGTAGCTATGTTTACGTACGGTATCCGCAGCTTTGCCTATGATACGCCCGTTCTATTCTATACAGCTGGGGGCCTATTCTCGAAACGTTCTTACGAACTTCTTAACCTAAGAATCCTAAGAACTATTCTTAACGGTTCTTATAGTATGGCTACGAACTTTTCTTAGGCTAAGAAGTTCGTAGGAACGATTTCGAGAATAAGCCCCCTGAAGACTTGTCTTCACCATTTACCCGCAGGTTTGGATATTATACACATACATGGGTTCGTCTTCATTATAATTGCAATATTCACCCGCATGCTAGTAACAATAACTAGCCGCCAGGTTCGTCTTCAATATTGTAAGTATATTTATATAATTACTAATTTCTGAAGCGAATATAGATCTCCATTTCCAAGGAACACGACGCACACGCTTCAGGAGATTGCCATGATGCAGTAACCCAGTAATTTTAATCCCACGGGACACATTGACTGCAATATTTAACCCACTTGCAAGGTACAGGAAAGTGGGAGGGAAGGAACTGGGACGGATTCAGAACAGAACAACGATGGTTTATGACAACCAACTTCCTACAATAACTTTACGTCTGACTTACTTAGCGTATTCTCTCAGCGTCGACAGATGTTCCTCCGACAGCGACTTGGGGTCCAGACGACCCTCTTTGAGGTCCCTGGCTTGCCTCTTCATGAGGAAGGAGGAGATCTTGCTCAGGTGGTAGCCGAGAGGGTTCATGTCCCTCTGGGCACTTGGTGGACGTTTGCGCGGAGGCATGACATACTTCTCGTTGGACATGTCCAGGGGGTTGTCGCAGATGTTGTCGTGCATGGACATGAAGAGGGGGATGTAGCACATGTAGTCGAGGAAGGAGATCTGGAATAGGAGCACAAATAAACTGCAACAGCCATACTATTTATTTTACTGTTTGTTGTTCCTCATAATGGCGAGGATCTTGACCTGAGGAAACACAAGACGTACGCATTGTTTATGATGCCAGTATTGGATAAGGTGACGCCTTAAGATCAATACGACATAAAAGACAATACAACTTTAGTTAGAATAGCTAATTTAAAGATATTATTACGAATACTCGGTAATCAACTTCGAATCAGATAGGAACAAGCCATTAATATAATTAATATAACTATAAACGTGTTTGCGTGGAGTTTTGTATTTTGCCTATCTGTCACTGTCGTATGTAAATGTACGTATATAAAGGGCGTAGCTTTTTTCCAAGACTAGGATAGAATATGATAATTAAGTTTAACAAAAAATAATCTAAGAACAATACAATATACTTATAAGTTTTAGAAATCAATAATGGCTAACAACGCCTATGTGTATAAGAAGGAATATTACACGTGTACACAATAACACAATCTCATTGAGAGACTGGAGATTGAACGGACAGAGTTTCCTCTAGATGTACGTATAACAATGACAGGATGTGCGTATAACAATGACAAGATGTGCGTATAACAATGACAAGATGCGCGTATAATAATGACAGGATGTGCGTATAACAGTGACAGGATGTGCGTATAACAATGACAAGATGTGCGTATAATAATGATAAGATGTGCGTATAACAGTGACAGGATGTACGTATAATAATGACAGGATGTGCGTATAATAATGACAGGATGTGCGTATAATAATGACAGGATTGCACTGACATCTCCCCAGGCGTTGGGCTCCATCTTCTCCATTACGTATTGCTGCTGTTTCCAGTTGAGTCCGCCAGCGATCAGCTCTATCTTGAGAGACTCGTTGGTGATGAAGTTGGTCTGCCTGTCCGACTCCACGTTGTGATAGAACATGGACTGGTATAGGTCCAGCTTCCGCTCTATGTCCGCCAGGTTGCAGATCTCCAGCAGGTGCTTGCTCAGGGAGCTGGAAGAGATGCGAGCGTCACTGATGTTACTGTGGACAAGCTTATGTCAGTATACGGGAGATGTGAAGATGTGGTTCTATACTAGTGTTCTGGTATTGTACAAACATGTGAAGTTGCATATACAGTCGATGGTCGTACAGCATGGAAGAGAGAGAGGTGTACGTTAGATATAGATAGATAAATAGAGAGAGAGAGATAGATAGAGAGGGAGAGGGAGAGAGAGAGAAAGAGAGAGAGAGAGAGAGAAAGAGAGAGAGAGAGAGAAGGTGGGGTGGGTACCAGTTGTTAACATAGTTATTAACATATTTCAATATGGTGTGCTCAGATAGTAGACCAAATTGGAAATCAGGTATGCTTGAAATTACTTCACTTGCACTACTATTAATATTACTCCAACGACATTAGGCTTTGGATAGTTCAACTATGTCGTTGTGGGATACTAGGAGATGACAGTCATATGTATGACATCTAATGACCAAGACCCCCGTGTGTATCAACAGTAGCTCACAGAGACACTCACTCCATTAGCGTAACCCTCTCACACAGGGCGGTGATGACAGCGAACATCCGGAATGTCACCTGACTGGCGTCATCAATGTCCAACACCTGGAAAGAACAATACCCGGATGAATATCATAGTGCTCTGCTCAGTGATAGTATTGAAGTCAGGAGCCTGTGGCCAGAATACATAGACACATTAGCATATCTAACCTCTACATAGGTCACATCACACTGACCTCATCACCAACGAGTCTCACACTGACCTCTACATAGGTCACGTCACACTGACCTTTAGAACGTAGTGCATCTGTTTGCATGTCATGTGCTGGATCGTGGGAACGCCCTCTAGCGCCGTCTGCGTCTCCAGGAAGTTGATGACGGTGTCAAGGTCACGGTCTTCAACTACAAATGCGCGCGCATAGGCCTCGATTTGTTCCGGGTCAACGAGTCTGTAGTGAGACAGGAAGTCGATGGAGGAATCTGGAAGGCAAGACATAACTCTTAGTTTAATATATATTGTAATACTATTACGATAATACTATAATGATTGATGACCAAATTTACTCGATTGCCTAATTGCCATCTATTAAAAAAACTTTTCAGTTATCTTTGAAGAAGGAAGGCTGTGTGGCCTTTCTATATATAAAACCAAGCATACACAATTGTAATGGAATAATGAATCAGGAATATAATAATTTTATGACTATATATACTATAATATACGATAAGTGTGTTAGTTAATGGTGGTGTATGATGAGTACAAACCTGTTTCGTCTAGATCAGTAGCATAGGCTTGGGTCCGCGCTAATGTGCACATGTCTATGACTCGCAGTAGATGTTCCCGTAGAAGCTGTCCACCACGTATCATCAAGACGTTGACACGGCGGGGACCCTTCACTGTAACACAAGACAATAGTGTTTACAAGTCAATACTGTCAAGAACCTACACCACCAGCTTAATGCTGTCTCTTTCTTCTTTCTCTCGCATCTCTCTCCCTCTTTCTTTCTTCTCTCCCCCATATTTCCCTCTTTCCCTTCTCTCGTTCTCTCCCTCTCTCTTTTATCTTTTCAGCTCCCTCTTCGTCCTCCCTTTCTCTTCTCGCTCTCCCCTCTCGCTCTCCCCTCTCTTCCTCCATCTCATCCTGTCTATCGCTCTTTTTCTCCCACCCTCTCCACTCTCTCTCTCTCTCTCTCTCTCTCTCTCTCTCTCCTTGCCTCTTGTAAAATCTATCTCAATCTATGTCCCTCTCATCACTCTGTCTCTCTGTCTCTCACTCACCCTCATATTTAATATATTTGTATGCAGTGTATATGTTCAATTAATGCGCTCACAAGACAGTTGTTGAATGCTCTCGTATAATATAATAATACTTATATAAATGACCAAGCACTAGTTTAGAAGTAATATGGACATGTTTATAAGGATCCCTCATTTTAAAACCAATAACTATAACTACGCTCGTTTGCACTTGTGAAAGTAAATTCATATACGTGTGTACCATACTGTAAGTAGAATAATTAATTTGCCTAATCTATAACTACATACGCATCGATTTATCCCGCGGGAGATACTAACATAAAAATCAGTCCGGTGTTTTTGCCAGATTAACAAACCTAATGACGACGGCCCTTTGCTCTACGCGGCAGCTTTGACAGCGCATCAATATAGCAGGCAAGACCTAACTACATTTAAAGTCATTCAGTCGGTGGGGTGTCAGAGAAAATATGACATTTCCAATCACAGCGTGCCTCGCCTTTCTCTCTAATCAGGTTAATCGTCGCTGTACCCGTGTTCCGCTTTGGGGTTAGGCTTCTGATTCGACTTATTGCTTGCTGCGTGTAAATACTTCCAGGATTAGTAGCCAATGCGATATGATTACCAGGAATAAGAAATATGGACGTTTTTCACATAAAGTGGTCTAATTTCCCGTAATTACACCCACGGTAGGGAAAACTCGAATTGGAGACATGGAAAAGCTTTTAGACCTGGTTTTACCGGATATCATATTATGAGACTGTTTAGACGTACGGCGGTATCACGGTGTTTATGAACGTGAAAAACTGCTGACTTTCTGTTTCTGCGTTACAAGCTGTTGAACAGGAAAATGTAATATTTCTATAATTGTTATGAACAAGAATGCGTTATATTAGTTTCTCACGTACTAATATGTTTAATGTATTGAAGCTTAGAGTGCTCAACATATCCAGTACGTAAAGATCATATATAAATTTCAATACAATATTCATCTCTGCAAGACACGATAGACAAGAACATATTACATTACAACGTATTAATGTCATAACCTTTGTCGTCGTATTCGTAATGTATGGCGTATTTGTCAGTTATTAATAATGATAATATTTCTGTCCAAGACCAAGCATAAACTGCGTAGGCAATGTTTGCCAGTACAGCAGTATGTACTAAGTGGACAATCATCATGGACACATCATGTCGACCAGAGTATTGTTATATATACTACTATTGGAGATAACTAACAACTTTGTGTTTTAGACATATTTAGTAATCATGGACCTCCGTCATTCACTCTCTCTCTTTCTCCCTCCCTTCCTCCCGATGTCTCCCCTCTCTCTCTCTCTCTCTCTCTCTCACACACACAAACCCACACACATACCCATACACATCCACACACACACACAC
>JAUTBV010111748.1:0-14199 GCA_032361325.1 Lepetodrilus fucensis
ATCGTCACAGGCAAAACCCTCACCAAAACCACCACAACCACCCAGCTACGCCTCTGGCATACAGCAGACAATGAGCGGAGAGCCTGTACAGTAGAAGGTGGTGTAGAGATAGAGTAGGGTGTTGATCTCCTCCTCTATTCGTATCTAAAGCAAGTAGATTTGTATAAAAATAGCTGAGTAACAATAATAGTTGTAATGTTTTTTTCATTTCATCTCTCTTCATTAATTATATGTTGTATTTGAGTCAGGATTACCCATAACTTATATTTCACAAAATCCTACTCTCTTTATAGGACCAAAATCTTTTATAGCTAGTTTATAGGTTTTATTGGAGGCGTGTATTCCCCTTGTCTATATCTTTTTGTATGAGAATAGTAATAAGATAGTAAAAAATTCCCAAACCTTTCTTGTCATGCTTGAAATATAGATTTATTTTATTATGGTAAAATATCTCCCGATAAAAGTAGGGGAGAATCATGCCGAAATATATTGCTTGGAGAGAAGGACTGTTTATTCGTCCGCAACATTTTCAACAAAACAACTATACCTTTCATGCCGAAATAATGCAGCGCTCACGTATCAGTGGAGCCAATACTTGGGGATTGTTTGGTCTAGAGATTGATGATCAGCTTCTCAGTATGGGGAAACTTACACTCAATGCAGCTTCTGGTATATTGCCTGATGGAACCCTCTTTGACAGCAAAGATTTTATAAGTACCTTGACGCTGGATATTACCAAAGAGGATAGTAGCAAGGATGTCTATCTGGCATTACCTCTGAACTATGCCAATGAAGACAATACATATTATGAGGAGCAAGAGCCTCTTCCTACACGGTATGTGGCCAAAACACATCATGACGTACCCAATACCAATGCGGGGGAGGATAGTCTGGCAGATATTATTTTCGCCTATCCTAATTTCAAACTTTTTAAAGAGGGTGAGCTCAAGGATGGCTATAGTGCTATCAAAATAGCCAGAATCGGCAGCGTATCTGCCAGTAATGCCGTCTCACTTGATAGTACATTCTTGCCTACATATCTGCATCTGCATCGTGCGGAGGCTATCACCATGAAGCTCAATGAGCTGCAAGGTATGCTTCGCTATCGTGCGGAGAAGATTGCAGAAAAGGTCATGGGGGGTACCCTCCATGCCACAGAGTTGGGTGACTATCTGATTTTGCAACTACTTAATCGTGCAGAGAGCAAGCTTCATTATTTTGGGACACAAGAGAACCTTCATCCGGCTGATCTCTATCTGGAGCTTACTTCATTGCTGGGAGAGTTGGCTGTGTTTATCAAAAAAGAGAAGCGCTTAGTCGAGCAGTATACCTACGTACATGAAGAGCAAAATATCTCCTTCAATGAGGTTTTCCTAGAACTTAAAAAACTGCTGAGTAATGTACTTGACAGCGCCAGTACTATTATCCCACTGGACAAGCATAAGTACGGTGTATATATTGCTATGCTTAAAGACAAGGCACTGCTGGGGCATTCATCTTTTGTGCTAGCGGTATCTGCCAATATAGACGAGGCTAAGCTAAAAAAACTCCTTCTGGGCAACCTCAAGATAGGTACAGTCGAAGAGATACGGGATCTTGTCAATCACCATCTTCCTGGATTTAAGCTCACCCCTCTCTCTGCAGCGCCTAGAGAGATCCCTTACAAGGTAGACCATAGCTACTATAGGGTAAACATAAGTGGAGAAGAGAGACAAAAACTTATGCGAGCTTCAGGTTTGGCGTTGCACTATCCGGAGACGAACAATCTCACGATAGACTTTGTCTTGTGGGCAATTAGAAATAAATAGGAAATTGTATGCAAGATGATGACAAAACAGTAATCATATACTCTGGAAATACAAATGAAAACAGTACTGTGGTCAACCATGGTTTTGCCGACTTGGCATCCGCAGCCAAGCAGCCACTTCCTCCTGTAGAACATAGCTATGACATCCCCTTTGCAAACACGCAGCATAATCAACCTTTCTTGAGTGCACTTAGAGCACTTTATCGGGAAGTGCATCATCTGAAAACAGCCCAGAGATCAGAAATGCAAAAAATCAGAAGAAAGCTTATCCATACGATGGATATACAAACACGATCCATGTCAGATCAAGGGTATGACAATACACATATTATGATTGTACGGTATCTCCTCTCCACCTTTATAGATGAGATTCTGGGAACAGTAGAGTGGGGAGATGGTGAAGCATGGGCAAACTACAGCCTGTTAAGCCACTATTACAAAGAGACATACGGTGGAGAGAAGTTTTTCCACCTACTTGAGCAGTTTGTGCAAGAACCTTCTAAATATATGCAGCATATGAAGCTGGTATATGCCTGCCTATCACTAGGCTACAAGGGCAGATACTCCATGCAGAACAATACAGAAGTGCAGGTAGAAGCGATACGCCAAGAGCTCTATGCCCGCATCAAAAATCTTGACTCAAAAAATGAGAAATTTTATGAAAACCATCCCGTCTCACGCAGGAGACACAAGCTTACACTCTATGTGCCATATAAATTTTATATTCTTGGGGGTCTCTTGATTGCCGGGATTGTATATGGAATCTTTACGAGTATAGTGACAACCAATGAAAATACGTTGATTGACAAGTTAGATCCAAAAGAGATCTCCGTGGCATCAAAGGATCATAATGTCAGCAAATAATCGTTCTATTTTTAAAAGTGGTCTTTTTTGGCTTATGATTATCTCGCTTGTCCTCTCTGTCGCATTTGTTTTTTTGGGTCAAAAATTGGGTATAGCGTCTCTAGTGAACCCTATGACACGGATGCTGTATGGATCTGTTTTCTTTTTAGGTATTGTTATTCTTGAGCTACTCTATCTCTTTCTTACCAAAGAGGAGGAGAGAGAGAGTAGACGGGCACGAAGGGCAGCCAGAAAAGAGGAGAGGAGGATACAAAAAGAGCATCGTAAAGAGAAAAGAACAGCGATTAAAGCATTGCAAAAGAAATTTTACGAAGCAATACGGATTATTAAAAAATCTAATATATATAAAAGGCGTGCCAGCTATAATTATGAGCTCCCTTGGTATCTGATTTTAGGTGGCGAGGATGAAGACCAAAAGGCAATCCTCAAAAATTCTGGTCTGGACTTTCCTATCAATATCGAGTATAAAGAGCACCAAGACGACAAAGAGGGGCTTTTTAAGTGGTTTTTTGCAGAAGAAGGGGTATTCGTCACTATCCCCAAAGAGTATGTAACGCTAAATAAAAATAGTGCTTCACACCCCATATGGCTAGCATTTTTGAAACTTTTTAAAAAAGAGCGATGGCGAAGGCCAATCAATGGTATCCTCCTTACGATTGATGCTTCTGAGATGATTCAGGGCGATCAAGCGGACTTGAATGAATTTTCCAAAGTAGTTAGAGAAAAACTTGATGAGATTTCCAAGGCATTCTACTCCAGAATACCTATCTATTTGATCGTGACGGGAATCCAAAATATCCCTGCCTTTTACTCCTTTTTCTCAAACCTAACACTTGAGGAAAAACGGGAAATACTAGGCATCACCTTTGAAGACAACATCGAGGATATATCAACAGAGGTGATTGAAGCCAAGATGGGAAATCTCCTCTATACACTAGAGAATGAAACCATATCCAATATACAAAGCTCATGGGAAAAAGAGGAGAGGAAGAAGATATTTTTCTTTGTGGAGGAGTTTCAAACATTTCTAGGAAATGTAAGTAACTTTACACAAAAGACCTTTTCAAAGACAAGGTATTTTGCACCCTTGATGTTGCGTGGCGTATATTTCTCTGATACTTCACATAGCAATAGCAACAACTATGCACTGACAACACAGGGTGCACCTGTGAGCTCAGGGCTCTTTCTCCCCAAGGTTTTTGAACGTATTATCCTCTCAGAGAGTCAGCTGGTAAAGGTCAATGATAAATACCGTAAAAAGTTTGGTGTGTTTTGGCTGGTTCTTTTGTCTCTCTTTACGATTGGCATCGCTGGTGCTGTGTATTACTGGACCTCTTTTATTGAGAGTGAGCATCAGGAGGTAACAGTCATAGAGGATATATATGACCAATATTTGGGGCTAAAGGCATATAAAAAACCTGAAGTTGTACTCAAAAGAAAGGCAAGAAAACCAGCCAAAGCTATGCAGATTGGTAAGCTTGGTGGCAAAAGTGGCGGGGATGTTAGTTTTGGTAGAGGGGATGCTTCTCTTACCTCCTATGCAAAAAAGGAGCTTAAGAAAATTATTGACCATATTTTAACGCTTGATGGATCAACAAAGATAAAAATCGTTGGACATACAGACAGTATTGGGGATGATGAGTATAATCAGGAACTCTCTCAATCTAGAGCAGAGTCTGTCAAGCGCTTCTTTGAAGAGAGTAATATTTCCAGTGCGCGTATGGGTATTGAGGGTGCAGGGGAGAAGAGCCCCATCGCCAGCAATCAGACAGTAGAGGGGCGAGGCCTCAACAGGCGGGTAGAAATCTATGCGTATGGGCTACAGAGTCAGACAGAGGAGGAGAGCTATGAAGAGGAGTACTCTATTGACAATAATCTCACGGATCTTCAACGAACGCTTGCCATGTTGGATGCACTCAAATCTATGCAGAGAGAGCACAGCGACGCAATAGCCAAAGAGGTATGGAAGCCAGGGTTCTCTAAAATAGCTCAGAGGGACACGATAGTAAGAGGTATTTACCACCAAGGTTTGGAAGCACTATTGTTGCCAAGAGTAGCGACTCTAATAGAAAAGAATCTTTTATCCAATCTGACGGATAAACTTGTTGTACAAAACAATCTAAAAGCCTATCTCATGCTCTCAGATAAATCTCATAGAGATAAAGATTTTTTGACAGAGTATATACTCAATATGTGGGATAATGCACTAGAGGATACGGAGATCAGAAGATTGAATGAGCACTTTGCAACACTTCTCAATTCAGATTTTTCTTCAGCAAAGCTTCGCCAGAAGAGTATATTTATTGCAAGAAAAAAACTTGTCTCTCATGCAGGGGAGGCGGGCTTAATTTATAAGAATTTACAAGAAGAAGCCAAGAGACAAAATCTACCTGACTTTCAGTTTATAGAAATACTGGATTCCTATCCAGACGCTTTTACAGGGGCTGAGTATAGGATTCCTGGATTTTATACCAAGGCTGGATATGAGAAGATTATTTTATTGCAAACTAAGTTTATTATTAAAAAATCTATGTCTAAGAGCTGGATACTTGGGTATAAAGGGAATGATTATAATAAAAATGAAGTAAGCCGAGTATATGAAAAGGTACTGGGTCTCTATTTTGTAGATTATCGCCGTTACTGGACAAAGGCATTGGCACAGCTCAATATCCCAGAGTATAACACAAGTTCTGAGCTCTCAGATCAACTGGAACTGTTTAGTTCCAGTGTTTCTCCTGTAATACTTGTATTGCGTGCATTTAAGGAAAACACCTCTCTCATGACCCCAAAAGAGAAGGCTGAAGCTTTGATGCGTGAGAAGACCAAATCAGGTGTAACCGCTGGTGAATTCCTGGGGACAGCTGGTAGTAAGCTTGATAGATTCCAGAGATTAGGTACCCGAACAATGAAAGATTTTGCAGGAGATAAGATGGTCTATGACATGCGAAGTATTTTCAAGGCCTATCATGAGTTGTTGGATGAGAAGCACAGACCTTCTAGAAAATTTCAGATTGCACTTCGACATGTGGAAAAAGTATACCAGCAAATGCTTGAGGTAGACACATCATCAGATCCAAAACAAAGTGCATTTGAGATAGTGAGTAAAAAAAGCTCCTCTTCACACAAGACATTTGTTCTTAAAAGCAATTTATTGCCTCAGACACTTTTGGTTTGGTATAACAAAACACTCAAAAATAGTTGGGACTATCTTACCAGATTGGTGGATGGACATCTAGATAAAACATATAACGATGAGATATGGGGCTTCTATGTAGATCGTATAGAAGGGAAGTTCCCCTTATCCATCAAAGGCAGTGGGGATATTTCTCTAGATGATTTTAGGGCATTTTTCCAAAAAGACGGTATGCTAGATAAGTTTTATAATAAATATGTGATTCCTTTTGTGGATATCAATATGCAAACAGGAAAATTCAAGCGCAAAAAAATTGATGGTGCAATGGTTGCTATTGACCAGGAGATGGTACGCTCACTTATCAGTGCAAAAAAGATACAAAAGTTATTTTTCCTCTCAGGAAGCGGTGAATTGAGCTTTCAAGTTAGTGCCAAACCATTGTCCTTGAGTTCTAATCTTGGTGCTATGGATATGGTGTATGAAGAGCAAGAGTTGCTTTATGAGCATGGACCAATGCAGAGTGCACATTTTTCTTGGCCGCCTAAATACCCAGAAAGTTTGGCAAAATTTACCTTTTATGACATTCAGAGTAATCGTGTAGTCAAAGTTAGAGGAGAGGGGCCATGGGCTCTTTTGCGCTTGTTCTCAAAGCTTAATAAAAAAGTTACTTCGCCCAGTAAAATGGTTATCAGTTATCGAAAAGGTAGATATAGCGGGTCATTTGAGGTTACGGGAAAAATCATCTCACTCTTTAGCGGTTCAAGCCCATTGAGACATTTTAAGCTACAGAAGAAATAGGATATGCAATAATTTAATAGAGCACAGCATAATATACTTGATATTAATAGATATGAATATTCTTAAAGATTAAGAAAGAGTTGGATATAATCCTCTTGTAATTTGCGCTAGGTAAGTAGGGGGAAAGCATGAAATTTTTATTTGCAGTATTGGTATTGACGTTAAGTATATATGGGTTATCGTTGGAGCAAGCGATTAAGAAAGGTCTAAAGTATGACGCGCGCACCAAGATCCTGGCAGGAAACTATGCTATTGCCATGACAGATATTTCACTTGCAGAGTCAAACTATAGACCAACATTGGATATATCAGGATTCTTGGGGCGAGAGTATACTATTACTCCTGCTAACTCAGGTAAATCTAAAACATATACCACTAAAAATATCACACTTTCTGGTAAGTATAATCTTTTTTCTGGGTATAAGGATAAATTTCAGATTGAGGAAAAGAAGAGAGCTGCGGTGTTGGCTGAAAATAAGCTCAAAGAGAGAGTCATAGGGCTCAGTACTCAAATCTCTTCCTCCTACATAGAGATGATCAAGCGGTATAAAATCTACAATATGTACAAAAAAAATATCAATAACTATAGAAGAACACTCAAAAAAGTTTCTCTCAAGATAAAAGATGGTGGAGGTAGAGATTCTGATCTCTTTCAAGTAAGGTCACGGATGAATTATGAGCAGAGCAATCTCCTGTCAGCTAAACTGGCTTATGAGGATGCCAAGATAGTTTTGGCTAAATTTATTGGAAAGACCCCCAGTATCAACTCCATGAAAACTCCTAGAGTAAATAAGAGATATCTTGGTTTGAAGCGACTTGTCCGTAAAACAAAAAAAAGCAATGCTTCTATCACAAGTCTTCGAATACAAGAGGAGATCACGCATTTTATTATGCAGCAGCAGCAAAGCAAGTTTTATCCTACGGTTGACCTCGAAGCAACCAAGTCATGGTCCAAGGATCAGCATGGTATACCAGGAGTTGACGAGAGCGATAGAATAGGTATCAGTGTCAAATATAACCTTTATGATGGAGGAAAGGATACATTAAATGTTGAGAAAGCACAACTCCAGGCACTAAAAGCAGGGAATGCAACGATAGATGCCAAAAGAGAGATTATTACCAATCTTAAGCGGATTTATAGCAACTATCTCTTGTACAACAAGAGAGTCTCTACCATCAATACCCACATTAATAATGCAAAAAAAACAGAGAAGCTTTATATAAAAGAGGAGGAAGAGACTGGCGAAAGAAGTATCATCGATATTTTGAATATCCAGCAAGAGTACAACTCTGCACAAATAGCCAAAATAGATACTCGATATACTGCTATACAGCTCTATTTCCAGCTTCTCTCTACAACAGCCGAAATTTTGGATTATTTCAGAATAGTCAAAAAATAAGCGATGGGAAAGGTAAAGACTCAGACCGAACTTGAACACTTCATAGAGATTCTCAAGAATCTTGCAAAACAGTATGATAAAAATATCTCTTCTGACCTCAGTAAAATCTTGTCCACTGCAAAGACAGAGGGCATACAGGGGTATCTGCTACTGGGGAAAGCTGCTGGTTTTGAGCTTAAACACACACCCTACTCTCTCAAAGAGATTATTGAGCCGCTACTTCCTTGTATACTACTGTTAGAGGGAAAAACAACAATACTCTATGAGATTGATAGAAAAAAAGATCGCTATCTTGTACGAGGGGAAGAGGGCGTGCAGGAGTGGCTTTCAGGAGAAGCTCTTGGAGGACTTTATAGTGGGGAAATGTTTCTTGTTAAACCCCATGCCTCTTCAATCTCCAGGCAGCAGTATATGCCGACTGGCAAGCATTGGTTTTGGGATAGTTTGCTTTTTTCTGCCTCACTGTATACCGATATATTTATAGCCACATTTCTACTCAATATTTTTGCACTGATGACTCCGCTATTTGTGAGAAATGTCTATGACAGGGTTGTGCCAAATGCTGCCTTTGATACACTCTTTATGCTCTCTGGCGGTATCCTCATTATATATCTGTTTGATGTCTTTTTTCGTTTTTTGCGTACATATCTTCTGGAACTGGCAGGCAAGAAGAGTGATATCATCATCTCATCAAAAATATTTGAGCATATCTTGAATATAAAACTATCACACAAATTCAAATCTGTAGGCGCTTTTGCAAGCAATATCAAGGAGTTTGATACGCTACGCAATTTTTTATCTTCCGCCACATTAACTATGCTGGTGGACCTCCCGTTTACACTGCTTTTTCTTTTTGTGATCTATCTCTTGGCGGGCAAAATCATGCTTGTCCCTCTCATCGCGGGTGTGTTGATTATCATCTATGGTATTATTATTGCTAGACCTTTGAAGAAGCATATCGATGAGACCTCCAAGTTGGGTTCATGGAAAAATGGTGTACTCATAGAGTGCTTGAGTGCACTTGAGACCATCAAAAGCTTTGGGCTCAATTCTGCGATGCAGTGGAGATGGGAAGAAGCAGTGGGAGAGATAGCCCATACCAACATGCGATCCAAACTACTGACCACATCGATGAGTACTCTGACTAACTTTGTTGTGCAGATTTCGAATATACTGGTTATTATTTTGGGTGTATATGCCATACATGAGAAGACATTGACAATGGGAGGGCTCATTGCTGTCACTATGTTGACTTCGAGAGCACTCACCCCTCTTATGCAAATCTCATCTCTGATTATCAACTATGAGTATGCCAAGAGTTCATATGAAATTTTGAATCACATCTATGCCTTACCTGTGGAGAGGGAGGCAGATAAAAGATATATAGCTAGAGATGCTATAACAGGATTTATAGAGTTTAGAAACGTATCCTTTGCTTATCCCGGAAGCGAACACAAGATACTGGATGATGTCAGTTTCAAAATTAATGCAGGTGAATCTGTAGCTATTTTGGGGATGAATGGTTCCGGAAAATCAACGATACTCAAACTCATCATGGGTTTCCAAGAGCCAATATCCGGTACAATTTTGATTGATGGTATAGATATTAGCCAGATAGATCCCGCTGAGTTGAGAGATACATTTAACTATGTACCTCAAGATATCATGCTTCTTAATGGTACCATTAGAGAGAATATTCTTTATGCTGATATCCATGCTTCTTCTGAGGATTTGATACGATGCACACAGATGAGTGGACTCAATTATTTCGTGGATACGAATCCGCTTGGATTTGACTTTCCTGTAGAGGAGAGGGGTGAAGGTGTCTCCGGGGGACAAAAACAGCTCATAGGGCTCTCTAGGTTTTTTCTCAGAGAGCATAACAGTGTCTTGCTTATCGATGAGCCAACCAACCCTCTGGACACAGAGACAGAATTGAAAGTAATAAAAAGTCTGGCTTCTTTTAGTGAAGGTAAGACCATGCTACTCGTATCGCACAAGAAAAATCTCCTGCAATTGGTTTCACGTATTATGATTATTAATCAAGGGAAACTGACCTATAATGACTCTAGAGACCTTGTCCTCAAGCAACTAGGAACCCAAATATGAATGCATATGACGATCATATCAAAACGATGCGCGTGAAGAGTAAAGAAGATCTTCGCTATATAGATAACCAAAATATGGTTATTTTAATGCAGAGCCAGAAGTTTACCAGAGCGATTATTTGGGGGGTATTCTTTTTGCTGCTTGCACTTGGCACATGGGTGTATTTTGCGCAGATAGATAAGATGACCAGAGGCATTGGCAAAGTGGTACCATCACTCGAACTGCAGTATATACAGAGTTATGATGGGGGGATTATCAGTGAGATATTTGTGCATGATGGAAACAGTGTACATGTTGGAGACAGTGTAGTACGGATAGATGATGCTGATTTTCAGAGTAAATATCTCGGGAGTAGGGCGGATATCAATGCGCTGACAGCCAAAAGATATAGGCTTCTAGCAGAGTCTAAAAAGACCCCATTTGTCATAGAGAAGGTAGGCAATCAAAAACTCTATCAAAAGCTGCTTACTGAAAAAAAACTCTATGATGCAAGAAGAATCACTTTAGAGAAAAAAAATATGATTATGAAAGAAAAAGTGATACAGAAGAAAGCTGAGCTTTTGATGACGAAAAATGAGATTGATAACCTTACCAAGTCTCTGAGTTTAGCACATGAAGCACTAGAGATATCAACAAAAATGTTAGCACATAAAGTGGTCTCAAAAATAAAGTACAACGAGCAATTGAGAGAACTCAATACCATTGAGGGTTCCCTGCAAAGCAAGCAGGCACTCTTGCCTAAAATAGACTCTGAGATTAGGGGTTTACAGGAGGAGAGAGAGCATACAATACTTGCTTTTAGAAGTGAGGCACACACAGAACTGGAAAAGATTACAGCACAACTAGATAGACTTAACGAAGCAAAAAATATAGATAAAGGGAGGATAAAAAGAGCTCTGATTATTTCTCCAATCAATGGTACCATCAAAAAGATGCATTATAATACCTTAGGTGGGGTTGTAAAGCCAGGCGGGGTCATAGCAGAAGTCGTGCCCACAGAAGAACATCTTATCATTGATACAAAAATTGAGCCTTCCAAGATAGCCTTTATTTATACAAATCAGAAGGCTGTGGTGAGATTTTCTGCCTATGATTTTGCTACCTATGGTTCACTAGAGGGAGAGGTAGTCTCTATTAGTGCAGATACCGCTATTGATGAGATAGACAAAAAGCATTACTACACAGTCAAGATCAAAACCACAAAAAACTATCTTGAAAAAGAGAACAAAAAACTCCCTATCAAGATAGGCATGGTAGCTACCATTGATATTATGAATGGCAAACAGAGTATTATGGACTATATTCTCAACCCCATTATTAGAGCCAAACAAAATATGCTTAGCAATAATTAACCATCAAAATATAATTTTTATTTAAATCTATTCCAGCCAATTCCTACTTTATATAACCCTGTCATATGATAAACATGATAAAATAAAATACTTTAAAAAAGGGAAGCAGATAGCTATACCCAAGATGGAAGAGTGATGATCAATGAAGGAAGACAGTTTTTTCTCAGCGAAGAGGAGGTGTTGCGCTACATATGTTATTTTAAAGATTTTTACAATACGGTGATATGTAATAATAGTGGACTGGTGATTTCCTATAGAATTATTTCTTTGAAAGGTGGAAGCACAGTTCGTTGATATGTTGTCTATTTTGTTACAATAAGTCTTCAAAGGAGAAAAAATGGATTTTATTACGGCAGGGATTATCGTTGTTTTTATTGCTTTTGTCGTCATTGTGATGGCTGTAAAACCATGGGTAGACGATCAGTGGCCGCATCCGAATTATCGCTATGTTTTCCCCATCGCTCATACCATCGTGGTTGTGTTGTTTTTTCTCTTTATGGGGTTTAGCTATTCCGACGGTATGAGTACTGTTTTGTGGATTATTCCTACGGCATTTGATTTTCCGTTTTTTCTTTTGTATATCAGGATAGCACAAGGCAGCGCATTTCTCTATATGTTGTCGGCAGTGATTATTGGTGGAATCGAATATGCACTCATCGGCGCAGCTATTGATGGCACCATCCGAAAACGCCGCAACAAACACACTGTCGATTAAACAGTTATGAGTACCCAAAGCCAGATTCTAAATTTTGGTTATAAAAAATTTTAACAACTGCTAGCTTTAGGTTTAATGCTTTTCTGGGCGTTAATTTTATTGAAAAATATTTTTTTAAATTTGGCGATTTGTTTCTCTGAAGCATCAATTTCACCTTCAGGCCGGGAATGACCCCTATTTCACAATACCTGCTGAGGGGCACCTATACCGTAAGATGAAAATGGTATTCGTGCACCTGTTGAGACCGTAATGGCATCTGTATTTCCTAAAACTTGTGCACCTCCGCCACTAGTACCATATGCCATATCCACTTCAGCACCTATGCCCCATGGTATATTATTTGTAACATTTTTATCGGCATGTGGACAACCTGCGCACTTCCGCCAATGTTGTTAGGGGGGTGCCCGCTTGGAGTAGTTGTCCGCTGCTGTCGTAGCGGTAGGCGGTGGCAGTGTCCTGTAACGATACTCTTGGATTGTGTGACATGGTTTATTGTAGCTTATGTTGGCTTAGGGGTGAGAGTGCCATATCTGGCTCCCATCAGGTGATATGAAATATGGAAAATAAATCCTATATATTGACTTAAGTACCGTATATGAATATCATGATAAATTGATATAGAAAATAAACGATAAAAATAAATAAAATGCCAAATAAAATCATACGAATACCTTTTTTCTGTTCTGTTCTTGTATCCTCAACAAAACTTTTTGAAATATAGTCATGAAGCAATAAGCTTGTTTTCGGATACAGAACAAAGGTATGCCCAAAGAGAACAAGAAAGATGACAATTTCAACTATCGGTGACCACGATGTCGCTCCTGTTTCATTTGTTAGATAGGCTAAAAAACGTAATCCAAAATAGATCAAGGTCGTTTCGGAAAGCAGCAAGATAAAGCGAAAACAAATGAGCAGGAACGATAATGGCTTATTTTGATCGGTGCTGATAGCACGTAATCCCAAAATGAGTTGTCCGGGGGGGGGTAATGGTTGCTTTGTTTTTCATTGATTTAGTCCCCATGCTTTTGCGCATATTGCTCCCGACGAAGGCAAATGGCAGCAATGACAAACCACATAAGCGTGCCACCCAATCCAAAAACAAATACTGACCATCCATTCTCCCCAAGCCCTATGCATTTTCCTGCCGCATAAAACGGAATCAAAAAGATATCCATCATAAAAATAGGCGCAAGACGAATTTCGTCGTCGATATCGATAGCATATCTCCCAAAAAACAACAACGTATGCAACCCAAGAAGAAAAATACCTTGCTTGCTCGGGATGAGCGAAATATCGCTTTTTTGGCATGTCCGTCGATCGATACATACGAAAATAGAGCGCCACAATGCGATACCGATAATGATAAAAACCGAAAAGGGGAACAGCAGTCCCAGGCACCAGCCTTGCCCCAGAAACGGAATCGCAATTGCAAAAGGTATCGGAAGCCATAAAACAAGGTGATTCTTACACATACAACTCCTTTATTGATTTATCTGACAATCGCATGGATTTTCTTCATCGATATCGGCTCCTCCGGTTCTAGAAAGTGCTCGAAGACTCATGACGAAACCCACTTCAATGCGCTTAAGAGCAGGACTTCCGCTAGCCGATGTGGTACAATGTGCCAAAGCTCTATCGGCTCGCTTCATGCAGTTGTCTCGTTTTTTCTTGTTGCAGTGGTGCCTTTTTCTGCATTCTCCATAAGCGATATCATGCGTACGGCAACAAGAGTCTAGCTTGTCGGTATGCAGGCTTAGGGCTTGAAGGCGTTCCTCTTTTGTTAGTTGATTCCATGATTTTTCATATCCTCCTGTCCAATCGGGACCACACCAGTTGCCATGAATTTTCCAAGCAGGAGAGGAGGTGCCCGGCAATGGATGGTCAACCCGTCTCATAATTGCATTAGCAACTGGATCAAAGAGACCTGTTGGATCCACCCTATTCACCGGATCATTCCCCACATACCGATACCAGTTGAAATCCTGGCTCTCTAGCTCGATTGGGTCGACTGAGATGAACCG
>JAUTBV010111759.1:0-14198 GCA_032361325.1 Lepetodrilus fucensis
GCTTTCTTTAAATCACTAAATGCAGAATAATATCCTCTATGACATATCCCAAGTCCGCAATAATCCGCTTTGGGGGGGAATTATTATTAGCAATTGTTACTATTATTATACGTTAAAATGACTAGGGCTAGCCACCGGAAGTTGTCGCGAGTGGGTTTGAAAGTGTTCTCAACGAGATGTGACAGCCGCTATTATATCACATTATAAAAGCGAGTTTAATTCAAGTCCAAAAACGCTGTAGCCTACATATTTTTAACAAGGGTTTCCTTTTGGTATCAACATGGTATCTTTACGTTGTATGCATGCCTATCATACCACTTTTAAAATCACTAGTATAGCATCATCGAACACACATAGCTTCATGCTAATAGTAGACATAATATAGGCCTATGAAGTGGATTGCTACTGACCATGATGGAGAGTATATGTTTTTATTGTGTCTGACTCTCAATGCATTGTTCAAAAGTTTGTCCAGATGAATGTATAGATCGGTGGCGATGGAGGTGAAAATATGTATGCCATACCTTTTTGGGTGTAATTAACTTATTTAATCATAATGTCATGCAGCACCCTGATGAAACACATAATGTTAAATTTGCAATGTATACTGGTATTTATCTACCAAAACCATACTTGCAATATATATGTGGCTATAACTACAGTATACACTTATCACTCTACATATTTGCAAGTAATGTGTCCAGTATTTAATCAAATTGTCTTTCCTACTTAATTAGTTATATTGTAAATTGAGATATTTGTGAATCATCGGATTTTCCATCTGGAGGAAATAAACAACCGCTCTCATATGTAGGTTGTTGGGGGTGGAGGTGAAAACATAAACTATATCGCAGTAATGTTTCCTCACAATACATGTATAGTACACTCCGAATTGAATTATTTTCATATCTGTGTCGAAATTGTTGTTAGAGAGATTACACGAAATATTCACTTCTTTAATTAAGTTTATGGATAATCCTTGTCCATATATGTATTTTTACTAATTAAATCCAATGTTTTTCACCTGACTAATTACACAGCCTCTGACATTGGTGAGCGACATTCTGACACTCACAGCAGTTTTATGCCTGAATTCATTCCAAACGTCACAGCCAGATACAGTTGAAGTCTGTCAAAATGTTTTGCTAAAACATTCACAACAAATATAACATGTTAATCGATAACAAACATTATTCATTTATTTCATTTAGAATTTATTTCTTCTCGTTTTGATCTCGTACAGGCGATGACGACTAGCAACGTCGTATATAATTTATATACAAACAAGATTGGAACTTTCACACATGATTTGCTCTAAATCGCTTTCAGGAAACACCAGAGCGTTTTCAGAACAAATGTAATATAAAAACTGTCCACATATACATATATACATTTATACCTCTATATTATGTACATACAGATTCCAGCCATCCACCAGAGAGTTTGGGAAATAGTTCAGGCCTTACTCAAGAAATGTGGATCGTTAGCACCATTGATTTCAAATGGGTTTGTTTAAAGGCATAATATCACAGTTGATAGACCTGTTTAGTGGACAAACGAATTTCGATCTGAGACTAATTACGCTTGATTTATCCACAAACAAGTTGTTATTTACTGACGTACTTAGTCCCCAGTACTCGATAGTTATCAAATATTAATATGTTATATGAATACAGGGAACGTTCTGCTATTTATCTTGTCTTTGATGAATCAACTGATATATGTTAGTATGAATAAAACTGCAAGCAAACGTTGTACCACTGAGTTATGTCCCCTTGCATTGATATAATGAAGGAAATACAACTACGACCATATTCAGGTTGTCTATAAGGGTTGCAGTGGAGATTTGTCAACCACACAGCGGTGGAAAGCTTTTTGGAAGTACACACATGATTGTATGTAAGTTAAGTGAATGTACTTTGCAGTTATAGCTAAGAACTAGTCCAAAACAACCATACATATCTGTGATAGTATGCCTTTAAGAACGAATATATGAACATACTAGTATACGGAATGTCGGGTAGTAGGCAACACGTGCAGGCAAAATTGAAACATTCGCAATGATAGCCATTATAGTAATTATTGTCTTGTTTAGCACTGATCATCATCATATTTATAAATACGTATTAGACGAAAATAATAAAACGTCCACTAGTCCGCAATATCTTATACACGTTTACTGTACTTCGCCTAATAAATTAAACCTTCTAATAGTTCGAGCACATAAATATTCGCCGAAAACAAACAAATACTAGTTTTAAAATGTTAACGACTTTTCTTTTCAAATGGTATTTTTTATAATTATTCTAAAAACTAACAATTAGTTAAACAAAAAATATACAATCCGTAATTATCTTATGTATTCGAACTATTAGAAGAATTACGGTATGCACTTTCACGGCACGGTATGCATTGGGTATTTTAGCTCTATCCAGAGAACTATAAATAGCACCCATCTCTACTGCTGCAATCATTCAAATTCAGTGTTAATATACAACTGTACTATTTTGCAAGAACGTGCATAGACATAACTACATTCAGCATAATATTTAATATATTCATGCGATCGTTGTTTTAACGATAGTATTACGTTTCTAATTGTATTGGGTTTCTTCTTTGAAGTAGAATGACATCACAACTGGCCTCACGATGACATCAGGTTGGGCCAGCATGTTTCATGTTCACTACTTTCAGCTGTTCTTGAAGGCACTAACAAGTCTCGTATCTTGAAGACACACCATGATATCAACACTTCACACTGTTCTCTTGTAAGTTGTATTCTTGCTGTCGATGATGGCAGAATCACATAGAATCAGATACAAATATTTTACACAGTTTGATAAGAATTGGGTGGTCTCGTAAGATCAGCGTTCACAAGACTGAGGCCCAACATGGCGGAATGTTCACGAGATTTCAATCGTAGCTGCGCCAACGTTTCATCTGTAGAGCATTTGTCCATTGCTGAAATATAAAAACACGTAATAATTAAATGGCTTTCGATGTGCCTCTTTTCTTATATTTTTACCCTTTACTAAATCCCCCCCAATAAAATATGAAAACTTCCCATTCATCCAATAAGTGATCTAGCTATATACCGAACCATTAGCGAACCAATCATTATCGCAGCGCCATCGGTGGATAACACAGACCTTTAGTTTTCCCAAAGTTTAATTTCAAACGCGATATTTCATGGGTATTATATGTTAGATAACTTTGTTGGTCACGTGCTATTTGACAAGCTTGCCCATGATCAAATTCGAACGTGGAGAAGCGAATTTTTACGTGAAACGTACAACGTTGTGAGGTAAAACGCAGAGATATATTCTCGCTTTTGAAGCTGAACTTTGGAAAACCAAAGGTTTCTATGATAACGCAGATCCACCGTCACATTAGGCAGCCGTACCTCGCTACGCAGTTTGAATTTGAAAATATCGGACTCTCTTGTTGGCGTGTTACTGTTATCGGTAGAGCAGTACCACCGATGGTGTGTGAGATAGCTCTATTCATTGTCTCACTACACGCTAATAGTACACGGAGACTTACCTTGGGATGCGAAAGTTGAGGGCGTAATACTGGATTTGGTGACGTCATATGGGTATGTTGAGACTCCGGGGTGATACGATGCGAATGAAGCCAGTGAGGAGTTGACCGGAGGAGTTGACCAGACAGGCGAGGAATAGTTCGTGCCGGACGCCAGGCTGCTATAAGTAGGAACCTGAAGAGAAACACAAAATAACCGTTTTTAAATAGCGATAGCTTAGTGCAAATCTGTGATCGTTGAAGAAACTTTGAATCTAAATGTCTCGAGGTTCAGACACCACCTTTATTTACAGCTACGATTTCATTTTAGATGTAGCTGGTATGAAATATATTTTGTATGTTGGTCCAAGCAGAATAACGTCTGCTAAAATCATGTAGGTTAATTAATTATATCATGGTCACTGGTCAGACATACTTCGAGCCATAGTTAAACAACGCTTAACAGACAATCCAATGAGGATGTCATGATAACTTGTCTTCCCAATCTTACCTGCGCTGCGTGACTGAGATATGAGTCCATTAGCCCACCATAGGTCACTTCCGGTTTGAATGATGGTGGATGAGCAAATGCCTGATGTAGCGAGGAACCGATTGGAGGTCGATGCCAAAAGCTTTCTGAAAATAAAAAAACGAATTTCAGTTAAAAAAACGAATCAATAATATGATATTTTCACACATTATGAATAGGATCTACTATATGTTCGGAATTTGATAAGGTACTATAGTAGTTGCATGGGTATGTATCAATAAAATCCTTTTCGATATGAAACATGTGTCAAACGTATTGGAGATGGTGTTATCATATTTTATACTACTCTATCTTCGGAGTTACTTGATATATTAATTTGTTGGATATAAAACCAAGGTAAAACGTACTGAGCCCCGTTCCGTAAAATTACCATAGCACTACGAGAATCGTAGCTCCATGCTAACGTACAGGAGTTACGTCTCTCGTAGTGCTACGATCGTTCTATGGAACGCGGCCCTGTGTATCGCTTCACGAAACTCTCATATATACTACGAGGCCATTTATAAGTACTCTCATGAAAAGTGACATCTTATACCTGGTGATTGGGCATTTACGAGAGCACTATGATCTCATAACTGAGCTTAGAGAAATGCTACCCAGGGAATTGCTTCACTCTATGCTAGGAAGCAGAACGTGGAGGAGGATCTAACCTGATGCTGTGGGTAGATGGTAAGCGGCGTCAGTGGGCAGTCCATACTGATGAGGCGCGCTCGGGACAGTCTGAGGCATCTGTAGGAACGTATTGATTGCTGAAAGCTGGTTGGTTCCAACCTGCTTCCTCCATCTGGCACGACGGTTGCTGAACCAGACTTGAACCCGGGCCTCTGTCAGCTTGGTTCGCTGTGCTAACTCCTCTCGCGTGTAGATGTCTGGGTAGTGCGTCCTCTCGAACGCTCGTTCCAGTTCCTCCAACTGTTCCGCGGTGAAGGTTGTTCTGCTTCTTCTCTGTTTCCTCTTCAACTGGATTCCAGGTTCTGACTCGCAGTCGGACACGTCTGGTAATGGAAGAAGAGCAAAATGTTGCAGAATTTCTACAGGGAATGTTCAGTAGTTATGATTGCATTCGCTACGGTTCATTCTGTGAAAATAATTCCACTTCATTTCTACAAAAGATGTCCCCAATGACAGCAGTGATCGGTAATACAAACTACATGCAAACTGTATTTTATTTTCCACTTTCGCCAGGGTGTGATGAGGACTGTAACGCTATGAGCCATCACTGAGTGAATGGAATTTGGCGCATTACAATCTTACATTATTATTATTATTAGTAGTAGTAGTAGTAGTAGTAGTAGTAGTAGTAATAGTAGTAGTAGTAGTAGTAGTAGTAGTAGTAGTAGTAGTATTCTGTGTTATTGATTTCATTGGTTTTCAAGAATATTGCAGTAAATTTAATACATATCTCGACAAACAGGTCTAACGAACCGTTTTACTTCATTGTATAATTATTCCTTTTGTTCTCTGTCATTCCTACTTAAGTCCTCAATTTCAAAACAAATCATACGCTCTGAGAACATTTAATGAATTTGATGCAATTTAATGTCATGAAATGAACATATTGTGTACATTCTACAAAGACATTTTAATAATAGTACACATCTGGTGCCGATAAATATATACAAGCAAAACAAGCACACGTTTTAGGATACATACATTATTTTATTTTGATGTAATAGTATTCCGTTTAGTACAGCCGTAAATAATTCGATAGGATTTCTTGTGTATTTTTCATTAATAGAACCGTTGATCCGCAATGTGGGATGACTTTGACCTTAATTTGTTTTGTAATCTGATTGTAATTACAGTAACCTGTATGTAGATGAAGTAACGAATGAAGTTAACGAATGCAGTAGGCTACTTAGTCGCAACACTGTCTGCTGATCCAGTAAGTATTCCACCTCCCAACACCACCGTCTAAACCCCGTCCCTTCATTCTCAGCTATAAGTTACACCGTATATACTTATCTTTGTAAACCAATTATGAAATATGAAACCCCGCGATCTTTTAAATGGATTCTGAAGGAGTATTGCCCATATGAATATAACATGATTTGATTTCGTGCTTCGGAGAGCCCGCGTGGCCCCACAGTTGACTGTCATCCACAGCTAACGTTAATACAGACATCTTGAATTAATTGAATTTCTGGAGGGATTGAAACAGAAATCATCCTATGCTCAGAGGTATGTATCTCAAATAATTTATTCATTGGGGGGTCAAAATGGCGGGTCGGTTTTCACAATTGAAACGAAATGTGACTGAGAAGTTTGTTGAAGGCGGTTGTTGTAGGAGATGTATGGCACACGGTTTACGATCCGCTCCCCTGGGGAGAAACTCTGGGGTATCTAAAGCCAGTTTCTGCCCCCTTGTGTCGTCTGCTAGCATTCACAGCCGCATGGAACGACGGGAGTTGAGCTTCAAAGGCGCCCCCTGTTGAGCAATGTGCACACGCCACGTCTCTCATAGTAAATGATCAAATCGGAAAATTCAGCATTAGTTTCAGTTGCTTGCCGAATTGGGGGCTCCCTTTCAAACATTCGCGATGGTTCGATACACGCAGAAAATGGAAAATTTATTATGAGAAATTTAAATGTTTCATGCTGTGAGATGTTTAATAGCTGATGGAGGGGTCTCCTGCCACGACATTATCCACCAGTCAGGTTTTCTACACGCTTCATAATTCATCCACAATGACTCCTCAATTCAAAATCTATTCTTCTCCAAAAACCAAGCAGAAATAAGTCGAGTATAATATCGCGGCTTGAAAAGATCTCTCAAGCTGACATTACTTTTAATACTGTCTGGTTAGCAATGCTCAACGCCATTCTCATCCAAACAGAATCAACATGATTGGAGTTATATATCGCTTGATTCGAGGCCCAAAAAAATAGGGGCTAGCCAAGGATAGCGGAGAAACCGATGGCTATGCATATCGGGGGGAGCGCGCGCAATTAACGGATGCCCCCATTGGATCCAATACATCAATCAAGCTTTATGGCTTCTCACAGGCGTGGTAGATGCGGAGATTTTGACACCACTGCTGTGATCTGTTGAACTATTTTATAGATGAGCCTCTGCTCGTTCGACCCAGAGCAATGTAAATGCGATACACCGTTCACATCGGGAGCTGGGAATTTAAAGAGAAACTAAATCAAATCGTTCCAGCGGCCCGTCTTAACATGCAACCCCGGTGGGAACGGAACATTTAAAATTAATATTATTCTGAAAGCGAAACATCTGGAGGTATATTAGGAAGTTTAGACTTTCTGAATGAATAGGTGTGAAGGGCTATTAGTGGAAAGGAAAACAAATTTATTTAGCTGAAAGTTAATGGAAGTTTGATTTATGTGACAACGATTTAAAGGATTTATCATAGGCCTACTTAATATTTAGCAATTCTTCATACTGTGTATCCAATTCCTTGCATATGGATCACGTGATATTCATCTCATTTTCATTAATGGCGTACCAAGGAAAGGCAGACAAATACTTATATTATGCCAGATGTTTGAATATGCATATTGTTTTAAAACTGTAGTCACACGACCTGACCAATGCAATTGCGGGACCATAAGTGAGCTGTATATCTATTACATATATGGATAGTTCTAGTCCTAAAATATGTTTAGGCCTGCAATCTAATTCGAAATATTGAGATGATAGACTACCGGTATTCGATATCATAGGTAGGCCTACAACTGTGTTCATAATTGAAATGGTTTTATCTTTCCACTCCTATATGAACAGGCTATATTGGCACTTCCGCTAAATTTATTTCTTGACATTTTATAAACTTTACTCTCATGTCACATCGTAATAATCAATTTGCACATTCTCGTTTAACTCTCGTAGTCGGTGTAAGTGTCGCGAGATGTCAATCACCCACGTGGTCAGTTAAAGGCCCCTAGGCTACACACGCCATTGGGTACAATGGTATATTTTCTTTAGCCGACACTGGATTGACACTTACCTATTTGAGAGGTAATACAACGAGCGAAGTCAGTGTCTCGACAAGAGAGATAATTATCTCAATTTCACGGGTCGGTAGAGGGCGCTTCCTCGTAACGTACACCCATAATTTACCTGGTTTTGCAAGCTCTGAGAGCCGTAGCTTTAATTGCCACAATAGTTGAACAATTCCCAAAGCGCCCTGGTATTGAGACCACAATCAACTCACTCACTGTAAACTATAAGCACTTTGCTTTTACTTGCCTTTCCTTCAATAGCAAGGATTTCTCCCGTGTTTAGACTTGAATGGTTGATGTTTGACTTGTCTGTTCCTATCTCCTTCAATGACAGATGAGTGCTCCCAGCATTACTTTGGAAACCCCTTCGGTGATTTCATAACACTTTAGTGTAATTAAGCGTGGATACTGATTGCCCATATAACTGATCAAATTGTCAAGTAGGAGTGGAATTGAATTAAAATTGACTATTCTTCTCGAATTTAAGCGCTGAAGTAGGCCTAGGCTATATTACTTATTTCGCCCATATAAGCAATATAATGATTACAATTTGTTGCACAAAATTATTATTATTATTATTATTATTATTATTATTATTGAAATACTGTTGTTGGTTGTGATTAAGCGAAGTCAAACCTCGCACTGACTCACCTTATACATCAAGCTCTTATTTTTATTAATTATTTTACTACAATGATATTATCAATGCTTATGAAAACAGTGGTAGCCAGGTATGGCCAGGTAACTAATTCAATAGGTTGACGTAGAGGGGACGTTGACATTGAAAAACGTTCTTTTCACGTTGACGTTATTGGTAATATACACCATATTAGCATAATTAGTACACGAACTCTGTAAATTACAGGCATGTGGCAAGTGTAGCACCGCCGGTGTAAATGAACTGATGACATCTTGATGAACATCACGAATCTGGCATGAGAAAACTGGTGGGCGTGCATGAGGTCAAACATGCTTTTTTTTCACGGCCGGATGTGTTCTTAATTGTATTAGGTGGGCCCGAACTAACAAAACAGTGGTAACTAGGTTAGGGCTACACCGTTGCGCTAATGATGTTTCCTTTTAACAACATACCATGTTTCATCCTTTGAAGCAAGTGAAGTTGATATTCTTGGTCAGTATACTTACTTACCACCATGAAACGTAGTAGGCTATGTTCTTTTATTTTGTTATTTTCTTATTAGTATAATCGCAACTAATTGTCACCGTCTTGATGATACACCCTTTCAATCAGTACTTTTGTCGAAAAATGTGCTGGTATACATGTATTTAAAGAAAAAGGTTATATACTCCTAGTCCAAGGTCTCATTCCACAGAAAGATCGTAAACCTACGAAAGTCGAACCCCGGCTATAATATTATACGATAACATAGAGTTCCGACTCGTAACGTTACCATCGTTTTGTGGAACGGTGCACAGTTTACTACATACACTTATATGAGTCTATTCCCGAAACGTTCTTATGATCGTACGACAATCTTAACCATTTTAATATAGTATAAGCTACGAACTGTTCTTAGGATACGAAGTTCGTAAGAACGTTTCGAGAATAGGTCCTCTGTATCCTATCGTAGGATTTGCACGTGGCGGGTATGTTACCCTTGATCTCACATCCTCCATGTATACGACGTACCTTCCAGCTTGTCCTCACTGGTGTCCGCATTATCTTCTCCCGTGGAGTCGCCCTGCTTGTCGCCCTCGTTCCTCAGGGCGTGCTCCTCCTCGTCTCCCTCGAAACTGTCGTCCTCTTCGTCGGATCCCTTGTGGAACTTGGCCCTCAACACTCTACTGATGGAGCTGACACTCGGCACCGTGCTGCGATCACACACACTCTCCTTCAACAGACGGTCCCGGATCTCCCAACTGAAGATTCCAGGGTTGTCTTTCTTGTAGTTCTCGATCCTCCTCTCAACTTCCGGTGTGGCTACGCGAGGCTTGCTGCCGCCGATGACTCCCGGACGTATACTTCCGGTTTCCTGGTACCTCTGCAGGATTTTGGACACACAGCCGTGGGAGACCCTCAGTTGACGACTGATGACACAAGGACGCACGCCCTGAGCCGCTAGTTCCACGATCTTCAGGCGGATGTGGTTTGGGAGTGGTCGACCGTTGATGAACACCCCTCCAAGCTGATTCACGCGACCCTGGCCTAAAAGGGAAATACATGTATAAAGTAACCGTAAAGATAAACATATACTATCACAGATAGCTAACATATTAATGGCGAAAAAGTCCGTCTAAATGTTCGAACTACAAATACCAACAATAGATCTAGTAGTAATATTCCAAAAGAAGATGAAATACATTTGGAGTGTAAATAAAGTGTGGAAATAATTCCAACATGTTTCAATTTGGCCAACCTGTTTCAATTATCCACTTATGAGGACCTAATTATATACCGGAATGCAAAACCTGCATGCTTAACTTGGATTATATAAACATTTAATACATTTTGATTCACAGATTTTTTTAAAGTATGCGTAAAAGTAGGTAAAATATGGATGACGTAATACATTTCTTAAAATATTTGTGCTGACAACATATTATTTCCAAAGATTCTTAAAATAAATTGAAAATAAAATTAAGTCCTATTTTCTGCTACATTTAACACAATAACACGTGCACAGCTGCCCGGTGAATAGGAAGAGGGTATAATATGTACATCCTATATACTAATCCTACTCAGTGCATGATTCCGTATCCGGAACGAGCGCGATATTTAAATGACATCCATAAACGTCCATGTCCAGTGATTTTCATGAATGGCGGCCATGATATCATTATCCATTAAACCGTTCTTCATTCTATCCTCAACATAGTCATAAAACTCATTGCTTGAAATATATTTCTACCGCACAGTGGGTTATTAAATATCTAAATTTCAGAAATAAACATAAAATTCTCATAAAATCAACATAATGTTTAGCGATTATAATGTGACAACGGATGAAGAAAGAAGAAACGCGGTTTTTCTTTTCATATTGTAATTTCCCCTAAGGTAGTATATACAATAACCGTATCTTTGATATTTGATAGGTAATTCTATTCAATGATATTCATAAAAAGGGACTATCGTTACTAACTACTGATGTACACAAATGATAAGACGCATATAATCCTATAAAGGTGTTTTATATTAGGCAAAGAAATTGAATAAATTGCCATCATAATATTAATTCATGGGTGTTAAATCTGTGGGGTATTATCCAAACGTTATTTAATCGGACCTACCAGTAGCCAACCTATCGCATTAATGCTATCCTTATTATTTGGGTATACTTTTAATGTATATGTATTCTGATAATCTTAGCTAAATCATGTTGCAAATTTTAGTTTACAACAAGATAAACCGTTTTGCACACCCATGTTGGTATATTTATATACACGTGAGTTACGCCATTTAATTAGGAATACAAGAACATAATATAGGAAAATAGATTTATTATTGTATACATTGCTAGTGGGATTTGTTATAGTGATATGATATTTACACTTGTCCTTAGTAATGCACAGTAGAATGTCAACGATTGCTGAGCATCTACATAGCACTGATTATATGTGGGAAATCAGATATATTTATTCCAAATCTCAAAATTTCAATATAAAATTATATAAAATAATTGTGGGACAATTATATTTCATGGAAGTTTACTTTGTCTACTTTGACAACATGCGCGCGTGTGCATGCGTGTGTGTGTGTGTGTGTGTGTGTGTGTGTGTGTGTGTGTGTGTGTGTGTGTGTGTGTGCTTATACAAGACAACAACATGGCTTTACACTTTAATACGAATATGTTTACAAAGTTTCCTTTCCGTTGTTATTGTTATGTTTAAGAGCAAGTTATGTACGAGTTATACACAAGCAACACACGATGCTCATGATCATCCAATTGGAAATCTCCAAGCTGCCACTCTCTGTGTAATTACAACCACTTTGCTCCACATTGTGGCACTTGTTGCCAAGCCATTATACCACATACTGATCTGCCATCCAAAACAGTAGGCACGAGGAATATCCCTGATTTTCACGATCAATACGGTATATCGAAAACGTAATTGCGATACGACGACAAGTTGCGCCTCCATTGTTGTTAGTCACAGTAGCGTACACAGTGTGTAGACCGTCTGTCGACGACCAGGGAACAATCGAGGGGTGCTCGTACTAAAGTTTAATCAATAAAATAATTACTGTAAAGAATTCATTTGAAAATAGGTCTCAGAACCAATTCTGATTTTATGCCGACAGGGAACAAAACACCCACACGCGGATAGGTGGTTTAACAATGTGCAGCGCGGAATGGAGAATTGACTTTTCTTTGCGGAATTCAGAATGATATAATTGGCGATCACACTTTACTCTTTGTGTGTCTGTAATTAGGAATGGTTGATTGTCACCGAAGCTAACTTTAGTATGTGTGACGATAAGAAATGCATACACCACACGGTAAAGATCGAACATTGAGTATTTAGTTCAGTGTATTAATGCATACAAATGCGATACACAATCTAGCAACAGTGGAACATGCGACTCTACAACAGTGCTTTCTTTGCAAAAGGAATACACCTGTTGGAATAGACCCACGGCTTGTGTTTCAATATAGTCCGGTCAAGAATTAGAACATACTATAACTCAGGCTTACTTTGCACAAAGAAAATGTAAAATTCAAACGCGAATGAGAATCCATTCCAACTCGTTCCTACTTTCCCATATATACAGTACAGATACTAACTATACGTATATAATCATCTTTAATATAGTTGCTATTTTAATCATTTTAAGCACTCAATAACATTTAGCTTTAAACAAATCCAAGACATAAATATATATTACAGGTGTACTAGTTTCAACGTACTTGTAGAGTCTAAAAGTACAAGTCATTTACCTATAGATCTATAGGTCTACATGTCACACGTCATTAAAGCGATATTGCCGCTAACAGGGTGAATTAATTCAGCGTTAGACACTTTAAATGAAATATCTCGCGGGATGAATAATGACTTAATTATTACTACATATTACCCCATTATAAAAGCATTCATAAAACACATATAGCATGTTAGACAATGTAGCGGATAATTATAGTCAGTTCGGGGCGTGAAAAACACCACCGCTATCACGTGATAGGATCTAGTAAATTATGAGTAGATGGGAGATATGAGTGTAGTATCTGATTTGGAAGTATTCGAATCCCATAACTGCCGGTCCTACAAGTAACTGTCTATTTTTTAATGAAATTTTTAAAATCGTTTTGGTATCTGATGAGAATAACATACATGACATTAGCTCGTTTAGAAGGGATATATAATGCACATGATCTAGGATATATGCATGGCTAAATTCTATACACGCTTTCCGATCATGAATAATGACACCAATAATATATATATATATATATATATATATAATCGAACATTCTCTTGATCTTACTACAGTGTGCTATAAAATAAAATAAATGTGATTTCAACTGTGCTTTATTAGCGATATGTATAAAAATTAAACGACATGATATCGCATAGGTCTATATATCAATCGAATATAGAAAATGTAAACCCGAAATAAACGAGCGAAAGGCCATTTGGACCAATTTTTTGTACATATTTCTCTTTTACTGTGTTTCGAGGATGAGCAAATGTTAATAATTGTTAAGTAATCATTTAGTAATACAATAGCATATGGTACATAAATCAACTTTAATTTTCAGTACGATAATGAGAGACCAATGGTATGAATCCATACGAAACCAAGGCAACTTCCCCATCTTGCAAATAAATGCACCTGCATAACACTTTATTGTTCTGTACAACTCATTATATTTATAATACATATACAATGTGTATAGAATACTGCATATTCCACACCTCTACTGCACTGGTATCTGCAGACTGCACAACAATGTAATGTATAGGTTACTGGCACTGCAAACATTAACATAATAAGACTACTAAGTATGTGTTACTGCAGCTTGCACATAGCTATGAGTATGATACTAACTGACTCCACAATGATATACTACCGTAGTGTATGCTACTACATACTGCATAGTGTATAAAACTCCAGCAATTTCACTGCCAGCCATGAGGACTGGTAAATCTGAGAAGTTACCCGTCCTCATACATGTTGGCCAGTGATCGATGATATACATCTTGAAAA
>JAUTBV010111770.1:0-14196 GCA_032361325.1 Lepetodrilus fucensis
GAGATAACTCTCATCAGTCCTCGTCTACAACAGGAGATAACTCTCATCAGTCCTCGTCTACAACAGGAGATAACTCTCATCAGTCCTCGTCTACAACAGGAGATAACTCTGATCAGTCCTCGTCTACAACAGGAGATAACTCTGATCAGTCCTTGTCTACAACAGGAGATAACTCTGATCAGTCCTCGTCTTTCACAGGAAGTGCTCAGGACGTACAGAGGATCTGGATCTAGCAGTCGAACACGAGCATAAGGAAGGTGGACAGTCCTCCAAATCACAACCACTCCTAGTGCTACGGGTGTTGCAGCTTTCCGACGGATGTTGCATCTAAGTGAAGCAATCTTGCAAGGGGCTCAAGGCCTCAATACAAAACAAAAGCAAAAATACAATAAAAATATATTCTGCGCTCTTGACATCTGATGCTTTTGATCAGTTTATCACCGGGATGCATCATTCATCTCCTCTAGGCCAAGTATGTATATATCTAATAAACTAGTGCGTGCACTTCGAAATATTTCATAAACTTACTTTGTTGCTTTATACATATTTACTATGGTATGTTGTAAAGTGACCTCAATACACGTTGAGTGCAATAAGGGCGTGTGTGTGTGTGTGTGTGTGTGTGTGTGTGTGTGTGTGTGTGTGTGTGTGTGTGTGTATGTTTTTGAGCAAATAGATAGGAAAGGAATGTCTATGTACATACACTATACAATTACTATGTTTAAGTTACTGCAACGTTTTGTCAGTTAACTCATTTATTTCTGGAGTGATACAACCGTGACAATAAAACCTAAATTATCACCACCTGATACTGAGACTGTAATCAAACATGAAAGTATCAACAGCTGTCTATATTGTAAAGGAACAACACCATACCTTCTCACATTTGACACATTACTGTTTCTTAGTATTTGCTTAATTTAACAAGACGAAATATTATAGTTCGTATGAACTCAAATGTGGTTATGATACTAATATAATATGTACCGAAACAGCCAATTCTTTCATAAACGTAGCCAGACTCAATTTCATGCTATTGACATAAAGTATACTAATGTAATGAAATCTTATAATATTCTGATTCAGTTTGGGTCACATTACATCTGAAGCGGATCAGAGCGCTACCTGTCTGTTCATACTGCTCTGGGAGGCTACCCAACCGTGCCCGTATCCAGCCCCATCTTTGTCAAATACACATCACGCGGAAAATGTGTTCTGACAATTTTTGAAACGTAAACCATTTGAATTAAATTATTTTTATTCGGTCTTTGAAGTTGACAACTGCCCGAATATCTACCGAGTTATATCAAATCAAGCGTAATGGTAAATATATGCCGAGAAAACAGAGCTAGTAACTTAATATGGTATTTTTTCACCAGGTTTACCGCTCAATTTCACTTTAAGTACGTAGATTTGGAGATCTCTGTACGCCGCGAACACATCAGACAATGGAAGGGCTTGCCCTATGGTTGTCAACACCAAGTTATGTGTGAAGTTAAATTTACTTTACTGAGAGTCGAATGTGAGATAACGATCTAATAGTCTGTGTCAGGGACCTTGTCCTCTCTAATGGTCCAGTATAATATGTCAGTAATTAACAGTTAAGCACGCGTGTAGAGTTTGCCTGAGTTCTCATGGCATCCTTTCGTATACAACTCATACTAAGCAGTATGATTGATATATACACGGTATACGCTAACCCTCTAGAGGGATGGTATATTCTAGTCTTCTGACGATATACTAACACTTTGACCATATACTCTGACCCTCTGAAGTTAGTCTAACCCTCTCTACGGTATAGTCTAACAATCTGAAGCTATGGTTAGTCTAATGATCAACATAACAATGCACAATTTGGAAATGTTATACGAATCAGATTCACTTTCGTCTTGACCCATCTGTGACTTTTCACTATTTGCAGGGCTTGGGCTTGCAGACTAGGAATTATCGTGTGATATACTCTGTATGTGGTATGTGTATTAAACTGGAATATAAGCATTCTTAGCATACTAGTATACAGGGAGTTGCGACTCTGGTAGCCTTACGATTGTTCTGAGGAACAGAGACTTGGTATGGACGATTACTACAATGTGTGCATCACTCTCTATACTCTACTGCTCGGCCAGCTGGGAGGAATCTTCTTGTAATGTATGATATGAATCTCATGGCGGTCGGCAACATGAAAGGGTCCGGCACAGGTAGATGGTTACTTAGACGCTGTGTGATGCTATTGATGATACCATTAACCCTTCCAGGAGTTTCCTGCGACGAGCCGATCTATCGCCGAAACAGTCGTGCTACCAATGTGAGCATCTGACAAACGTTCCATTAGATAAGGCCCGTATATTACAAAGTGCATAGAGTGCTATTTAATGGTCTGTAAATCTCTGTCAGGCAAAATACTTCTCTGTGTATATATATGATCATAGATGACCCGAGTTTACATTATAAGTTTTCAAGAATAATAAATTTGAAAACCAAATAAATCTGGCTTAATAGCGAAAGTAGTTCGTCTGACGGTATCGTTTGATAAATCTGACACATATATAAACCGGGTTGATATCTGCAGGCCATAAGATTAGTAACGGTAATGTATCTTGTTACAGATTCAGTGCAATTGTGTAAAGAGTAAAATAAGCACTGGTGCCAGAGGTTATTTGTGAATTTAATGCGGGAATGCAATATGTTGATAACATTTAATGGCGGCATGCAGGATCACGGTCCCAGACGGCGAAGTCGCTCCTGATTGTGCAGACCTCGTAGATCAATTACCTCGGTATTAGATGTCTTCCATGATGTCAGACCATCCTCATTTTCAGGTCGTAAATTTTGTCCGGGTCTGTTATGTGCTTCCGGAAACTTTTCAAGATGGACACGTGCCAAACATGTGACACTTAACGCCAAATATTTACTAATGATTCAACTGCCAGGGAAGTAATCTACTAATAAGTGCCTGCTATATACCAATTAGGTAGATAGCTCATAAATATTTAAAAAGAGAAGACAACAATGAGAATGTTTGACACTAGTGGCATTCATTAATAATGAGAAATTCTGACAACTACTGTTGCAATGTGTACGAAAGTCTGCGCGATGAAGATATGAAGATATCATAGAATAAATAACAGAACGTATATTATAATGGACAGTGATATCTCGTCTATCATCATTGCTGAATCAGCATAATTTTTACAGCGTTCATTATGCGGACACCCTAGATATACTGTAGTAGTTATATGCAGCCGAGAAGGGTATATATAAACACACATATCTTTACTGATTATTCATCATTGGGGTGCACATAAAGATAGCTAAGGTGATTTGGACCCGTCACCATAAATATTCAAGATGGCCGCCATGAAATAATTCACCGTGATATCAAAGTGTAATCTATACAACTCTTCAACTTTACCGATATATACATCTCAGAATATTACAGCAATTCTAAATCTTACAATTCACGCACGCAACTCTCAAAGTATTACATCGTCCATGTACCCTATTCCATTCCACTGTTTACCTTCACATTCGGCATCAGCCAGGTCCGTTATGTCCTGGAGGTAGACCAGGTAGACCTGGCACCTCACGTATCTCCTTCGTGCCCCGGGACCACACGTAGAGCTGCACGGACCCCAGCTGGACACCACGAACCTAGAACAGACGGTAGACATTGCGAATCGAACCCATACCTGTTAGTGGAAGCATCCGCAGGCGCGCATTGTATACATAGATAACATGGTATTCAGTTTGTGTTAAATAAACAGGAACCAACTTTAATTAATTCAACTCATCAGTAAGTGCACTAGTAAGTGATCTACTCTTATAATAGAGATTATGAACATCATGACATCGAGAGGCTAGGTAAGGTATGGCATACGATTTAGACCATTAATATGGATATGGCCCCGTGACATCCTAACCATACTTTTATAGAAGTTAACATGGTAATTGGGGAAATCCAGAGGAGTTTCGGGCTAGATACCGGAGACAGTTAACGAATAAACATTTCTATTTCTAGAATAGATGATAAGTAATCATGGCATACGGTGTGAATACTGCGATCGTGTATATGTGAAAACGAAGTAAAATATGCCACGCTACGTGCAACAATACATGACTAACGCCCCCGAGAAGTGTCTGAACAATTATTGAGTCCTTATTTCAGTCCACGAATAGATGCCGTGGCACTTTAAGAAGTACACAATCAAACCAAACCATTTGAAATCTCCAGAACCGCCACGACCGCAGGCGAAGTTTGATTGAGCGGAAGCCAGGTATTTTCTCCAAAGTTTTAGCACATTGACGACATATCAGAGGATATAGCCTCCATACTCATCCCATTACATACACGACGGAGGAATGCATGGATACTATAGTGTGATGGTCTGACAAGGGCAGGTCGCTATCACAGACACAGACAGCATACATACATCCACAGTAACCTCGTGTTTAGGGAAGGGAGTAAGGTATATACATGGAGATAGACATGTCTGGGACAGCCCGACCTCCCAGACAACAAAGCCAGAGATGAAACGATAATGGGATCTAATGAAGTCACGTCTGAAGCCTACCAACGAATGGAGGAAAGCGACATCGGGTGAAACTCGGAAGTGGTGTACGCGCTAGTTACACAAGAAGAACTTGTTGATATAAATGCCGTTAAACATTGAGCTCATTGGTGACTAAGTCGTAGGTACCCAATATCAGACTTGATTATGTCTAGGTGGCAATTGCCTGAAGTTAGACCATGATTAGGTATATATATCTGGACAGCATGATTTCCTGTTACCCAATGCCAACTACGCACGGGCCCTCTAAATATAATAGGAACTCGATACGGTCTGGCAATACCAATGTTAACTGAAGACGTGATGATTATAGTTTCTTAGTAGACAGAGCATGACATTACAACACGTTCAGAATTACCTCATTACACGGATGCATCTATTCAGAGTCTTACTACCATTCGTATCTGTCGATATTAAGTCTTCTAGGCCTTTCCAGACAAAACATTGAACTAAGATCAATATAATATGGAATGTATTATGAACAAAAGATGAAAAGATATGTGACGTCTTACCTTGGGGTGTTCATGTCATGGTTCTTCACTTCGTCTTCATGAACGACCGTGACCTCTGCATCCGGGTCTTGTTCTCCGTCGGTGGCTTGTCTGAGTTCTCCTAACGACGACTCTTGCACGCCACCTACAACGACACACAGCAGTGTCAGAGAAACAGCCACGCCTAGCCACGTAGACATCTTCTCCTGTCTACCCATGTAATACTCTAATAGTTTGAAAAGCCGGATTTTCGTCAAGACTGACTGCGTTTTGATTCCGTTCTAGACACACGAAGCCACCTGCATACCATATCCGTTTTATGTCCCACAAGACAGAGAGATATAGCACACTATATACCTTGTCAGTTGAAGGTATGTGACGATAAATGTACTCCGTGTTTAGCTTGATGTTTAGCTGTAAATCCAACTCTGGCAGTGAATTTACACAGACGTAATCCTGCGAAGCGGCGTCAGTATATTACATTATCCAATTTACGACGCACGAGGCACAACTTTTGAAGTGGTAGCAGGCCTCATCTGCTCTACAGGACTATTTCGCGCGCACCTGTTTGACGCCGGAGCCCAACAAACCGTCAGTGACTACACACATTAACATTGTATTACATCTGTTCTGTAGGACAGTGTGAAGTGAACTACACTCTCAGATTCTGCCTTCAACATGCAGGCTACTGTCTACTGTCTGGACAGACTGTCTAGTCCAGGCTTATATATGATATACGTCACTGACTACAGCATACATTTCTTGTAACCGTTGAGGAAACATGAAATTTCTCCGTTGATTAAACCAAGTAACCAGACAAGTGGCCCTCATCTAGGCTAAATGGAGTTACATTGACTCCCTGATTCCCACAAGCTGTGAATAGCATCCCCGCAGTTCGCTGACTTGCTGTTTATGTTGATGCTAAACAATTTACAAGAAGGAGGCACTACTCTATGATAATAATGTGTAATATGACATTCTGATGAAGATCTCTGCATCTGATCCCGACCGGTTATGAGGTGAAATTTGATACCCTTTCTATCTTTAAGGCCTTACACATCTTATTAATCTAGTTCGCCTGTCAGGTCTATTATTTGACAGGATCTCGATGCATACACTGTTACGGCGTTATAGTCCTATGCATAATACAAGTGTTCCACGTATATATTAGTCATAGTACGAGTACCTTTGTGGTATCTGGAAACAAAATCTACTCACGATTTTCATCATGCTCCGCTACATTATGACGATCTGAAAAATAAAAATACATCAGAATATTCAAATTCAGTTAATGAAAGAGGGAAATTACTTCAATAACTGACTAATAAATTATGAAAAGCAATGTAATTATTGCATTGCATACATACTGTAGCATACATACTGTAGCATACATACTGTATTATTACGAACTATATATTATATTAGCAATTGTTTAATACAATACAGCATCAACACTTAGTCTAGTCTTGTGTCTAGTAGTGTTCTAGTATATTCTCATATCCTGGTCATGTGCATTTACTTTTACCTATAAAAATTCCTGCATGCAAGCTGGGCAAATGTTGGGTATTTATCTGCTTGGAGTGGAGTGATTGACACCTGCACTGTGATCGTAAACGTGACACTACGAACTCTACAGCTGCAGTGCTATAGATCAATGTACAGGAGTCACACAGTTATAGTTCCTAGTTCATAGGGTCTTGGCAACCATGGTAGCACATGCACAACAGCTGTAGAACAGGTATGTAGTCCATGATCAAGAACATCCATGAAGATCGCTAATTAGCTGATTCAACAGACTCCAGCATGCTGAGCACCATCGTACTCATTAGAACATGCATACATTACCAATAAGGTGAGCTGGGAGTGTGAAGAATGATGGTTTATTGAATACATGCTGTGTATTATTTGTTGATTTTTAATGGATTGGATTGGATGTGAGAGAATTTCATTGTGTTGATACTAGTATTATCCAATTTGAAATATTGACAGTAGAATATGTCCGTCGTTATGTGAACGTCGTAACACTCCACTCACTTCACTTCATATTGCGATTAAGCCAAGTCGGTTCTAACATAATTGTTGTGACCTTTTGATTAATCAACGTTTCTGGGGGAACCTTTCACCAGAACAGAACAGGGGACGTATTCTGGAAACTTCGTAAGTCCTAAGAAGTTCGTAAGTACTAAGAATTTGCCTAACTGGTTTTCTGCTTATGTTATTTTTTTTAAGAGATATTTTTCACTAAGAAGTTTCGAGAATATGGGCCCTGTTCTGTTCTGGTGAAAGGTTCCCCCAGAACCGTTGATTAATCACTGGATCTTACCACTGGAGTCGTAGCACGGGAAGTTGGTGGTGCAGTTCTTCCTGGTCAGAGGACTGCTGTACTGCGAGCAGAAGGTGTTGCCCTCGTGTCTGCAGACCACCTCGCGGTACTGGTAGCCCCGCCCACACGTTACGCTGCACTGAAACAACAGCTGAGACATTGGTGCGGCGTCGTTGACGACGGAGGAAGGGCATCGCACGACATGGGGGATACAGGACAACGTGGTCAGAGAATAACCACTCACGTACAGTTTACAGCGATAGGTGCGTGTAATCTAGACACGTGCATGCGTCAGAGAGGTGCATACGTGTGTTCTAGAGGAGGAAACACGTGTGTCTTAGAGAGGTGCACACATATAATGTGTGTGTCTTAGAGAGTTGCACACATGTGCTATATAATATGTGTGTCTTAGAGAGGTGCACACATGTGCTATATAATATGTGTGTTTTAGAGAGGTGCACACATGTGCTATATCATATGTGTGTCTTAGAGAGGTGCACACATGTGCTATATAATATGTGCGTTTTAGAGAGGTGCACACATGTGTGTTCTGGGGAGTTATTTTTAGAGAGATGCACATGTATGTTTTAGAGAGTTGCACACGTGTTTGATTTAGAGAGTTGCACATGTGTGTTCTAGAGAGGTACACGCGTATATTATAGAGAGGCACATTATGTATGGTTTAGAAGTACACACGCATGTTCTAGAGAGGTACACACGTATAATATAGAGAGGCACATTATGTATGGTTTAGAATTACACACGCATGTTCTAGAGAGGTACTGGTACATTAGGTGTGATGTAGAGAGTTACACGTGACATGTGTGTTCTGGAGAGGACTAAAGCACTATGTACCGGCGACCACTCCCCAGCATACCACTTGGGACAGATGAAGGTGTTGCAGGGTTTGGACGTTGAAGGTTTTGGGTGAGGACACAGATGGTCCTCCACCCTGTCCTGCTTGCCGCTGTGCAGAGGCTCCATGCAGCGCACGTCCCGGAACTTGAACCCGCCCCCGCACGTGTGGCTGCACGCGTTCCACGGAGGAATCTTCCACCTGGACAAGAACACAACCATCATGAATGAGCTCACCTTATCCTGTATTGTTTGGGTCTGATTAATATTGTCATTTGTATTATGATATTTTATCAACATAGTTCATGCACATACATACCATTTACTACGATTACACAAAGCTGAATCTTGACCAATAGTGAAATTGATACCAATGAAGTATTATCTTGTCATATATAGATACACTAGCGGCAGTCAATACTATATTACATGAGATTACATCCAGGTTTTGTTTTACGCGCAGTTTTGGCTAGACGTGCAGTCACTAAGTGTAATCTTTATTGCATTGTACAAGCATATTATATTGCCACTCACGTTGCCGGGCATTTCCGTATAGAACACTGTTTTGTCCGTCCTTTGGGTTTATGTCTCCGAGAACATTTGTGTTCCCTCACATATCTCTGCGATACTCGCTCTCTGCATTTGAATACCGAGGTCATCTGTCCTGTAGACGAAGTAAGATGTAACTGTTAACATAATAGTAAGCAGGAATATACATTCCAACATATAACACACACAGGAGCGGGTGTTTTCCTAAGTTGGCATAACTTGTACCCAATCCCTTTCTATTGTGAATAAAATATGTTTAAACTGAACTAACGGATATATATGATATAATTATATTCTACATTATGAGAACTCCCTGTCTGTCTGTCTATCTCTTTGTCTCTCTCTCTGTCTCTCTCTCTCTCTATCTCTCTCTCTCACACACACACACACATACACACACACGCGCGCGCATACACACGAGTAGATGCATGTTGACATAATAATCTTCCTTGAAGTGATACTATAGCTTACCAAAAATATAACCGTATTTATGTTACTTGACAGATTATACTACATCGTATAAATCTGGGTTTAAGAAGTATAGTTCACCTCGATGCTTGCTTATTTGAAATGTCAATACAAAGACGTGATATAGTCGTCCCCGTTCCACAAAACAATCTTAGCGCTACAAGAGTCGTATAACTATTTTAACGTATATTATTATGGGAAGTACGACTCACGTATCGCTATACGATCGTTCTGTGGAACGTGGCCATGGTTTTAATATAATGCTAAAGCCCATTGATCAAGTCGTTGTCTACACGGTTAACTCGCCTTTAAATCCACTTCTGAATTGACGGCGGTATCAGGACGAGAGTGTATATAAACATATATTGATTAGTTGTGCAGATAAACGTCCCGTGGACGTCCCTCAGCTAGATTACCTAAGCAAGCTATTGACTCTTGAACAGTGTGGTGAACCAATGAATCTTCAAGAGATCCTATTTTCCCATTGACACCTTCCAAGTGTTTGGAGGAGCTCAGCGGTGGGAGAGACCCCTACGGCGGCGCGAATACGGTTAAGATGTGGCGCAAAGATCAAGTGTATACTTTCCAGTTCGTGCAAGTCAGCGAAATTTATAACAATCTGAATTACTGTAGCAAACATATATAAATCCGTGAGAAAATTCTACAAATTTGGAATTCGAAATGGTATGTATAGTTTATGTAACTTTATTGGTATACAATGGGAATTGGATCAAGCTATTCGATTACATAGTAAGGAACCGAACATGAGACGGCCTCGGTTAATTTAAGATTAACAATGTCAAATGACCTCTAGGTCATGCTTCCTAATTGCACTAGACGTCTAGTACAGGTGTATTTTCTCTAAGTAAGCCGCAGCACGTGGATGTCACAGAGGGACACTACGTATACAGTTGCATGGTGCCATACAGTTTACTCTATGGTTGTGAAGGTGAATAGCTACACACGTGAGGTAGACTATACCTGCCAAGACGTAGTACTACTTAACAAGAGCCACAGTCTCCAGCATACTACAACCTTGCCATTGCCCATCTACTAGGTCTTCACTTCATTAATGGTCACACTAACTTGATTAATTAGAGTTTAGAGACGCTTTCAAGATTTGTTCATGGTTTGTCAGTTTATGTCAGGACGAAAGCCAACACACCCGTAGTGCTGTACTCTGTGTCATACCTTGTTCTCACTCAAATACTCCTATTCAAAATATCACCCTATATCAATTAAGCAAGTCTATATTATCAGAGGATACATAATTTCAGTGGCTCCTTTCATATAAATATAATACGAATCAATATAATTTATATTTATACTATTTACTTTCATCCTCTGAGACTATTGATAGTCTAGTAGCGCTGGTACTGACAGACCAAGGATGATAACTGCATTGCCGCAGACAGCACATCCTATCAATATCGCGTCAGAAAGGTAACTTTCGCGAACATAGCTGTCGGGAATGGTCACGGATATGACAAGTATCTTAAACCACAACTCATCGACTCGTGACTACTGTTTACTTGTTATGTTCTCCTAATGTTTTGGTATACTCTGTACGATCCACGGATGATTGAACTTGTCAATACATAAGCTGTACAATGAAATACATCGACTGGGAATAATGACCAGGGAAATGACCAGGTAAATGACCAACTATAATGACCAGGTATAATGACCAGCTACAACGACATGATAAACAACCCAGCTTAATCACCGGGAATAATGGCGCTATTTCCTTTTGATCACGTTAATCCCAAATACTTAAACTATCATAATCAGAACATACAATGTACACATGTATGTGAATGTAAGCTTGTAGCATTCCCACGACACTGATAGTTGTGTACCTATAAACGCATAATAAATACAGTCTATGGGTCACTTGATGCAAGTTTGACTTGCAATTATTATTCGTTTTGGAATTACAAGCGGAAGTAAACATGAATGACAATAGTTAATGTTCTCTGACACGAAATATTTACTGCGTGGTTGCGGATACGGAGTGCTAGTGTTATAAACTGAAGATCATGAATATGTCAACATTTTATACAGTTAACGCCTGGGCATCGTTTCTCGAAGCTCTCGTATCCACTATGAGATCATAGCGCTCTCGTTAGTGCACGATCCCCATGTATTCGAGATTGCTAAGAGAGTCCGTATGGTCCCCTAGTAGATATAAGAACTTAGAGAAACGCATCCTCGAAAACACAGGCCATTATGACTACACTAACCTCCGTAAAATATTTACGGAGGTTAGTGTAGTCATAATGGCTTGGATTTTCGAGGATGAGAGAAACTATACCCTGGCTTGTTTTATATGTATGTACACCTTTGTGACACTTTAATAAACTATTTCTCTCTCTGTGTGTGTGTCTTAAACCTGATATACCTGCAGGCACGTATATGGTGCGTTGATTGCCTTTGGGACAATCACATGGTTGTTGTAAGAACTATAGAGGGCTTCACTAGTTATGTATGGCAAGTATATAATGCAATTCATAATTTGAAATTAAAGAACACGAATGTTGTTCTATATTGCTAACTAGTTTTCACCTCACGTAAATTTACACACACACACACACACACACACACACACACACACACACACACACACACACACACACACACACACACACACACACATGTAATTAGGATACTGGGGATAGGTCGAATACATATAAGAGAATACTAGTATAACAAATAGCAAAATAGTTAATGCATGCACATGATAAGCAAACTTTAGTTAATAATTATGTACACACTAACTATGCAAAGTAAGCGAGGATTTCGGGTGTGTGGGTAATGTTTAATATTTAGTTGTAGTTTCTGTACAGACATACTTAATGGTGGGCGGAGATACTATGCAAATTCCTCTGTCTGTCCATCAGACGCGATTGCTGTGTGCGCGCGACCTTCTTTTAATTGAATTACGAATTACAAATATCGTCTGAACAGACCACGGCCTACTGGTAGAATTAGTCTTAGAAGATCTAATTAACTTTTCATCACAAACTATTTTGGTGGAATACGTGTTATCGTCCCTTATCATCAGTTAAACTGAGGTTCTTCCTAATATGAAAGTATTCACTGGGTCTTGACATTACATTTTTAGAGAGAGAAAAATAGATACATGTAGGTATTCGAAATAAGGGATTTCTGAAGATTAACATCTAATCTGTACTAAGAAGATATGGGATGGATTGTGTTTAGTAGGTCCGTGTTTAGTATACAAAATACAGGATTGGCCCCGCCCATTACAGTGTACAAGGCAGGAAGAAGTGCAGTGAAGTGTGTTACCTACACCACAGGAGGCGGAGCAATGGGAGAGGCCCGCCTCCACCCAGAAGAACCTCCCCTTGGTGGTCAGACACGCGTTGTTACCGCCACAAGCCCCACAGGCGTCAAAGTTCTGGTTTGATCCCAGTTTGTGATCGCACCCGACTGACTGAAACCAATATGTGCAATATAGATACATATGAAAAATAATATATTATATATATATATATTTTTTTTTAATCGTACCAAAGTGATAACATATAGTGAGGAATATTTAACGATAAGGTTATACTATTGCTATCGTTTCAAAACTGTAAATCATTTCCAGTTATATTAAAAGGTTGTCCTTAATCGCTGGCCTGTGCTTACCATGCATGTACCATTAATACACATATCCAGAGCAGTGCTTCTACACCTTGTACCATCTAAGACTTTGGGTGCAAGGAGGGCAAGAGTTCTTGTTCCTGATCGTACGCAGTAGAGGGCGCATGGGTTCTTCCGGTCAGTGTATGGTCTCCACCTGTAGTTCTTTCCACCGTGGCTGTCGTCGTTGTATGCGCCACACTGTTGTTCCCGGAAGTCACGTGATCCAGGTGAACACGCCTGCATTTGACGTGAAATTTGTACTTTATCTATTATATTTTTTCTGCAATCAGATAACACACACGGTATTCCGCGGGCACACACGCACGCACGCACGCACGCACGCAGTTATTGTAACATACACAAATAGGCCTACTGTCAACTTCAGAATCAAGTACTAACAGTAACAGTAACTAACATTGAGTACAATACTATTCACATCACTATTCAAGTGTCCAAATTAGCAGTCAAATCTTTCTCCTACTATCAATCAACACACCAATCGTAAAGTTGTCTGAAAGTCGATATTTTTGGATCTCAGCAAGTTTACAGCACTGCTAAGTAGATGTAACCTTACATTCGATTAAGTATTTCTTCAATGCACTGTACTATAACGTGAAATTGGAAAGGATAATTGGCCACAGATTGGTACGGTGAGCAACTAGTTATCTTTCATCAATGAGGGTCGTGCTAGGCTATCAGAAATCCAACAGAACTTCGTGACCACATATTTAGGATCGGATAGACTTTTCCACGTCTTCCTGGCGCCAGTAATTCCTGGGAGTTTATAACACACGGATGTGACTCCAACGCCATCTCATTTTAAATCATCTCACTGAGTGTAATTTAAGTCAAAATAGCTGGCGTTACATGGCATACCATGTCATATTAATGGAAGAGTTTGATAATGTGCATAAGAACTTGAATCCCCCAGGAATGGGCTATCATCAAAGAGAGGTATAGACGTGAATCTCAGTATATTACATTACTAACTCGGGATTGTATGCTGTGCAATAGCAGTGCAATATAAAAATTAAAAAAATTAAATGTTCTTACTTATATCATAGGCAAGACACTACTATAGAGGTTACAAGTATTCAGTCAGTGACTGTGTCGATATGAATGTCCCGAGACTTATGCTAGTATTCTTATTATTTTTGTATGTGTTTGCTTTTATTTGTCTTCTATTGAATTGTGTGTGTGTGTGTGTGTGTGTGTGTGTGTGTGTGTGTGTGTGTGTGTGTGTGTGTGTGTGTATATATATACATAATTATATAAAAATATCTCTAAA
>JAUTBV010111781.1:0-14192 GCA_032361325.1 Lepetodrilus fucensis
TGCGGGCGTGCAAGGATAAAACGTTACCAGTCCTCGCTGAAAATAACCCGTCGCGGGCGTGCGGACGGCCTCTATTTGAAAAACACTGGTTTAAAGTCGTTTTCTCGATTCTTTTACTATTACCACTTGTCAGATTTTAGAGCAGAAGGAAACCCGCAACATCCGTAGCGCTGAATGTTTAGTAAACCTGCGAGCACCGGCTGGTACTGACAGATCAAGGATGATAACTGCATTAATCGTATAGAAAAAGTAGTGTTTGTTGAGAATGATGGTTGGTTCGAAATCGGAACCTTTTGCGCCGATGAAGAATCGCTCCCACCCACCCCGTTAAACTAGTTACGTCAAAGCACGGCGCATACGTTTCCCTGTGTTTATATTATTAGACCGTACCTGTATCGCAGAGAAGTCCCGTCCATCCGGACGAACATTTTCTCGTTCCATCAGATAAACATGTAAACCGTCCTTCACTAGAATCGTCTTGGCAATATTCAGCACAGAGGTCCCCGAAGTAGTACTCTGAGCATTGTGCCTGTGTGGATAGACGAACGGTAAATTAGGTCTACATGTATACCGTTTGACCGATGCTAACTTCCAAGGAGAATAAAACTTATATGTGTAACGTTAATAACGTAGACTAATTAGAAGTCTACCTGTTCAATTAATAACAGAGATTGGGAAAATACTGGAAGTGATGTTTTAATTTGTGTACCTTCCTTCCTATTTCCTCCCTCCCCTTCTCTCTCTCTCTCTTTTTTTTCTCTCTCTCTCTCTATATATATATATCCCCACTCTCTCACTCTCTCTCTCGCTCTCTCTCTCTTTCTCTCTCCCTCCCCCTCTCTCTCTCTCTCTCTCTCTCGACTGTTTAAAATGATACACACATGCACTTAATTAATTTGTTGCCGACTAACCTGTAACGTTAAAGATAGTCCACTGTCCAAATTGACGCTTTCTGCGGCATGCCACGAGAGGTGAGCTCTATAGGTGGAGGGTGTTCTCCCCACCGACGAGAGGTTGGCAGCGTATCGTCCCAGGGGCCACGGCAATTCGTCACCATGCTGGTATTCTACTTTCAGTGTTAGCTCCAGAGACTAAAACAGGAAACAGAAATACCGTAATACAATAGGGTTGACTGCCAAAAAACAACCCACCAGAACTCTACAATAAATTACAAGAATAACTAATAAACTCAAATATAATTTAGACAAAACGAAAGCACGTCGATGAATAATTGCTAACAAATGCTAATAAATGTAAGAAAAATGTTACGTGGTACTTTGAGGATGTAATACGTATTCTAACATATTACTGTGTGAGAATAATGGCAAAAAGTAGGCCTATACTTTTAATCGTCCTAGTATACTTTAACTATAATAGTTCATGGCAAAACTATACGTTAATACACGATACATATAGGGGCATCCTCGAGAATGCAGGCCATTATGACTACATTAACGTTCGTGTAGTCATAATGACCTTGGTTTTCGAGGATGATATAGGGGTAGACGACACTCTATCCCTTAAGTAATAGTAGGTCTATTTAGTAACTAAACTCAAAATAACGTTTGTGAGAATCTCAAACTACGATGTCGTAAAGTTAATGGATTTGCTAGAAGCATTCGAGGAATAATGAGCCCTGCATTCCTGCATCATGAAGTATACGTGGCACTAAGCGACGACTCATAGCATGAAGTATACGTGGCACTATGCGACGACTCATAGCATGAAGTATACGTGGCACTATGCGACGACTCATAGCATGAAGTATACGTGGCACTAAGCGACGACTCACACGACGAAGACAATCCAGATCAAAATGGACATTCTTCTTCGTAACATCGGATATTTGTTTCTTCAGAATTTGAAATATGTAGTGACGTTGACGTTGGCAGACAAAGCGGTGGACGAGACGTTTAAGAATGAGTTAACTTCTAATTGAAATGTCACAGCCGCTGACTTCCATTTGTTTAACATTCGTGTCCGTCTCCATTGTTGACCGAGACAGATTTCCAACAATTGTCTCGTGGATTCGTTTGAAAACAGCAAATACCGTGATGACCAGACGTGTCGTCCAAAGTTGACCTCGTCTAAATGTCTGGCGAATCTACGTAACTAACAACAACGTTTCCGAATGTCTTCAATTGTAATGAACAACACATTAGCCGCTCGTTAATAGCTTCTTACTTTACTTAGAACAATACTCTTTCTATTTATTTTCTTTAAAGGCATACTATCACAGATGGTTGACCTATATAGTGGTTTAGCACGGTTTTACCGGAAAATAAATACATTTGTTTTGACTATACAAGTACTTTATACAACCAGTTACTTATTCCATATGTCTCACTAGTTATCAATATTTTAATATTTATATTACATGTACTATTGATTAATTGTCTCGACGTTCCCATATTTGTGCCAGTGGTCGTGAATGGTTACTTTGACAGTGTTAAATGCTTAGTCAGGAAAGTAGAGGAATTGTGAGATTTTACGGTATTTTATTCGGGTTATACAGGAAGTGTAAACTGCAATGGAATTTTACCTATCCTACGGCGGTAAAAATATATTTGGTGATTATATGTACTATGCATTTTAAACTCCAATTCGGTCCAAAACGACAACCTAATCAGTGATATTATTATATATGCCTTTATGTCGTTTTAGCTATCGGCAAAGAGAGTGTTATGGTGTCCTAATGGATAAGAGAGCTTAGTGAAACAATGCCCTAATACTTATATACAGCATACATGCATACTGTCACCTGTTTTCACCTGTTGTCACCATGTGTCACTGATTGTCACTTGGTATGCAACAGAAACCAAAGGTGTTCACCTAACAGTTCAAAGAAGACGATGACGTACTATATTTGCTTTACCTGTCTTAACAGGTGAGAATATAGACGAGGGACAGAATAGCCTCGTTCCCAGGTGGGGTAACACACTGCAGTAGACGACGCTGTGAGGAGTTTCGACCAGGGACTGTACTGCGCCTGCGTGACTGACGTTAGTTAGAGAGGGATTAAGTGGTAGTGTCCGCAGTATTTTTTTCCAAAGCCAGAACAAAGGTACAACCATGATCTCTGCCTTTCAAAGCTTTTCTACGAGATTATGAGTACTTAGCGAAGTCTTAGACCATATGAAGACCACTAGGACAGCAATTAGGCAGACTTAGCTTAATTACCGAACAAGCAATTTACAGTTAAAATTCAAGGTTTTTGTCATGTACTTTTGCAGAATAATTATTTGGCATTGATAAATTATTACAACCTACAAAACCACATCTTTATATATATGCACGTATACAGCTATTAAAATCATAGGAATGTATATATTTGCTTATTCACAAAACTGAGTAAATATCAATGTAAAACTTTACTTTTACTATTTTATTAAAAACAAACCACACGTAGTAGCAATTAACAGCCATTACAAAACATTCAAACCGTTCATTTAGAAGGTATTCTAGAAAGTGAATTTACCACCGTAATTGAAATAGTCAAGGAAATTAAATTTTAAATGCACGTATTTCACGTTGATCCATTAAGCCTGTACATCTAGTACATCAAAAGAAGACGTTACAGGTAATTAGAATCCGTGAATTTAGGAATGGTTGTTCACAGTCTTCAATGTTCTCTAAGTCTTGCAATAACACTGGTTAAAGATAATTATTGTAGGATAGGTTATGGGACTAGGTCGGCCCTCGTCTCGTCTCAATGCTAACCCGCCAAGCAATCTCCGTATTTAACGTTTCTAAGCTAGGTGGACATCATCACGTCATCGTTGGTCACGAACGAGACGGATATAGAGACAATGAATTAAGGACCGCGTTTCTTTTTCTTGTTTCTTATAAAAGATTAAAGATTCACATATCACGGCTCATCAGGATATTGTAGGAGGAAACCCGCAACATATGTAGCGGTGAATGTTGCTAAAACATTCTAGAACCAGCTGGTACTGACAGACCAAGGATGCCATCTATATATGCCAAGAGAGAGAGAGAGAGAGAGAGAGAGATAGCGCATCACATCATGATCGCGTCAGAAAGGTAACCTGCAACATCCGTAGCACTAAATGTTGCAGGATACCTGCGAGACCAATGATGATAACTGTATTGGCATAGTACAATCAGCGCATCCTATCATGATCGTGTTAGAAAGTTAACTTTCGCGAACATTGATGCCAGGCTCCCGGGACGGGACTTGAACCTGTGACCTTTGGCTCCGAAGGCCAAACGTGCTATCAGTGCACTACCCCACCTTTGTTTTCACCCCGGGATTGCTGGTACCATCCTCTAAGACATGGGGAGCGTTCAAAGACACAAGGGCTGAGTAAGCCGTTTAGCTAAACTGGTTCCCTGTCCCATGTACGGTTCATACGACTCTTGAGACAATGGCTAGTTTAGTAAGCCTCTTGCAAGCGCTTGTGTGTCTTTGAACATGTACATGGACACAGTCTATCCCTACATATGCCGCTCTTTAGGACCAATTAAGTTAACTTCTCTATTATTTCCCACTAGTTCAGGATGAATGAAAATTATTAAAGGAAACAAATTGAGCCAGTCAGTTATAAGTCCTCTTAGTATTTGTTTTGTTGACTTGTGCAATAACAAAAATGTGTATATAAAAAAACCCATTGGTCTATATGTTTAGACTGCATTTAGAATGGATATTGTAATTAACGTAGCGTGGGTGTAGTCATACATCGTGTTTTTCGAAGATGTATCGGTCGGACCCTTTTGAGAAATGCTGGCCAGATTCCTACTATACGGGCTCAAGGTTTATCCAAGATTTTCCTAAATAGCACACGTGCCATGCTTTCTGTATGATATTCAAAAGCGATATTTCAGTCTGTCTTAGCCCTTCGCAAAAAGAACTAGTGAAGATTAAACGGCCATGATTCTTGACAACGGTTCAAGATTTAATATTTAAGACAAATATGACTTGCATCCTTGTAACAGGCCAAGGTGCCAACTATCAAAGGACGTTGAAAGTCATTGCTATAATAATACAAGGCGTATTTTTGTTTGTGCATGCTTCTTTTTTTGGCATTTAACATAATAGTGGGGGAGATCCACATCCCGAGATGAGGAGGGTGGTAGCGCAGTAGTAGAACGTTTGGACTTCGGAGTCAAGGGCCCTTGGTTCAATTCCCGTCCCGGGAGCCTGGAATCATTGTTCACGAAAGTTACCTTTCTGACGCGATCATGCTAGGATAATTTGTCTGTACCATGGCAATGCAGTTATCAACATTTCGTGCTATGGATGTTGCAGGTTTCCTTCTGTTTTAAACTGACAAGCCGTGGTATATTGTGAAAGAATCTTGAAAACGTAACACGTTTGTTTTTCATTGTATGTAAAACCGGGAGACATGTTCAGATAGCCATTAAATTGGCTGTTCGTGAATCCTGGAAGTCTTTCTGAAATAAATATTGTTTAAAAAAACCACACGATCTAAGCCCCAATTAACAAATATACATATCCAACGGTGACGTTTTGTACTATATGTAAACAAAAAAGACGCCCATTCGTCAACCTTAATTATGCAGAGTCTATTCCTATTTCAATAGGGCTGGAAAGTAATGGCGGGAGCCTCATTGTGAAACTGACTTCAGGGTACAGGGAGGCTCCTAATAATGACGACTACTACGAGGATAAGCGGCAAGCTCATCCAACTGCGCATTAATTAAAAACCAGTTTATAAAAACCATTGTTCCCATATTACGTCATGGCTATTGTGGCTACAGTCTACTGCAGGTGTAGTGGTGTATGTGCGAAGCGCAGATCAACACATTTGCACTAGTTTACGTGCTGTACCCACCACTTACCAGGCCTATACCAGGCTGGTACTTGTGCATGTATGTATACCAACACTTTACTTTATGTTACCTTGATTAAGCAAGTGTATGGTGTATTGTATGTATTCTGTGTCGAGGAGTGGTATCACATAAGCTCTACAGCTTGATTACCAATCCTCATTAATTTCTTCTGAATAGAAATATGTTTAAACCATACTTTATCTCACAGTGACATTATTATATCCTCGGCTATTTGGCTAAACATACGCGGGGTAGATTTCTCCTGTCAGAAGAGCATGCAAATTATGAAAGCATTCTTACCCGTATATGGCCTTTTATGTTAAATTCCACACTTGTAGGTGTATCCTTAGAACCTAGGTCTTCTGCTGAAACAGAGCATATTATATTATTATGTGAATACTTTTACGTCAGATAAATAAAATCAATCTCATTAAAATTATATATGAAAGTTTGAAACTACAACATTCCTCAGATATTTTGCATTTACTCAGCTTTATCGATTTGAAGAGTGAATACAGATATTTGATTTGAATGAGATTGACATATATTGAGTTATTAAGGCTTAGTAATATTTGATTGGTTTTGAAAGTGTTCACCAAGCCACGATTCCATGTTCACAATGTATCGCCAAAATGGTGCCGTTTTGCTGTTGTGTCGCTTTCGCTTGCTGTAGTTAGTAATGGTAGTTTAAAGTAATAATGGTAGTATAATATATACAGTTTATTGAAGTGGAGACTTTGGTGAAATCTATCCCCCCGGACCCGGACCCGAACTTTTAGTCTTTTCACAGGGACCCGGACTCAATCTGATTGGCTTACGTGTCACAAAATATGAATACAATATGTTCCTAACCATAACCCTAACCCTAACTACGTGAGCCAATATTAAATTACCGGAAATTAGATCTGGGTCCATGGATATAGACAGCAACTCGGGTTCCGGTTCCGGGGAATAGACCACACCGAAAACTTACAGCGTTACAGGCCTACTAATATTACATGTACATTATATCCTGAAACTTAATACGAATACCACGATTGCGGTAGGCTACACTTTTTGAAATGGGATTTCAATGCAAAGTGATTTTATTTTTCAATAGTTAAAAAAACCCATAATGGTTGTATTACGCTGAAATGCTCATAATATTCGTGTTTGAAAGAGATGCGTACACACATGCTTAACTGGCGTCTGTCGTGGTCACAGAGACTACGAACAAACCCCAAAACATCCATTGAAGGGATTGCTTCGAGCGCTAAGGTGTGTTTAGTGTTTGGCTGTGCAAATTAACTCTAGGTCCTCCGTTGTTGAACGAGGCAGCTCTCATGGAGAAGTTAGAGATTGGCCATAGCTACGAACCTTAGACGCGTTGAGGACGCAGGAATAGATACGTGCTGGGTGGGGGTATATGAAATCGACAATTCGACACCCGGGATGCGTTCAAAGACACATGGGCTGAGTAAGCCGCTTAGCTAAACTGGTTCCCTGTCCCATGTACGGTTTATACAACTCTTGAGACAGTGGCTAGTTTGGTAAGCCGCTTGCGTCTTTGAACGCACCCCCGGTGCAAAGTACACCCCCAAAGGAAATAGTCTAGTCCTTGTCAAAGAATTTGGTTGTATGTTTACCCGATTTTTTTTAATTTGTTGTAATTATTTATTTTCTTTTACTTTGTTTTTTAAATTACCACATTAATTCTTAAGGGGAAAGAAACACCAACATAAAAATAATATATAGAAAACTAAAAATCGAAAAGATCTGCCTTTTATTGACAATTCTAGAAGTAAGTAGATCTATGTATAATTGTTTGTTTATCCTACGTTACTCACTTTGTTTTACAAGATGACATTAACACCTTATACCTTATATGCTTCTCTACATGGGATGAAGTTTAGACATGATTAGCCTACTGCAAAGTATTATTTAAATAAATATACACGGAACATAAGACATACACGATGTAAAAGAAGGTTTAGTAATAATAATAATAATAAAACATATACTTTTAGCATAGCGCTCTTCAGAAGTTACATGGTTAAGCTGTAAAGACAAAATCGATATAACTAAATCTGCTAGTGTTTTACGACAGATTGTTTCAGTGATGTTAAAGGTTTGTGAAAACAAGGAATCACTACTCCGAATGACGTCCCTGTAGCAAATTGGTGTGAAGAGGCAACATGTTCTCTTAATCCAAGGATTATATCGAACAAAGGAATAACAAAATAAATATTAGTTTTTGAAATTGGACAGGAAAACTGTTCAGAGGGGCTGTAGTATTTGAAGAATTAAATGTAAAGTACATCACGATTTTGACCTAAACTTTAGTAACTTGTAAAACAGGATGCCATATCAATTTTAGTATTCTATACTAATGCACCAACATATACATTATTTCGGTAGGACTAGGTAAATAGGGAGTGGGGTAATACATCATCTAAGATCTATTACTTTAAAACAAATTTAAATGGAAAGGTAATTATCAGATTATAACACATGAACATAGGATGCGGTTATTGGATTATATTATATTTTTAAACGTAAACGCCAATGGATTTATCTACCAAAAAATAATTAAAACAATTATTTGTTCATGTTAACATGTTCGCATTAATTACATTGTGATATTTACAAATTCAGAAACCTCATATATATATATACTATTTCCTGAACGTCATTTTTCATTATTTATAAGCAGCAATTTAATTTTCACATCACGGCCCGATTTAAAAATCGGTGCAAAGTGTCACCCTTCAACGCTAATATTTGAAATGTAACATCACTTAAGACAAGAATTTCGTACTAAATGCAGACTAAGCAGGTGTGACATGCCAAATAATGCACGAAATATCAAGTATCACGTAATGACTAAATCTGACAGCTACACGCGACATTATGGTTCGAAATTAGGAAACCTGTCTAGTGCAAGGTAGCCCAGTGGTGTGAAGACATAGGTCAATGCACCGGAGGAGCATTTCCTGGTACTGGTTCGAACCCAGTCGACAATGGGAACTCCTAGCATTGTTATTTCAGTGATGGAACTGTTTTCATTACTATTATGAGATTATTAGCATTGATTATTGAGTATTTATTTAGTAATAACCCAGGAACCGTTCTACTTACTAAAGATTTAAACCAGTTTACAATAATATTTATAATTCTCCCATATTTTGCTATTAGATATAAATTTAGTCTTCCTGTCTCTAAAGTATGTTACAATGGTTGAGAGGAATCTAAGAAAGGTTTTACATTCCTACAAGGTTTTAGATTTTAATATATATATATATATCTATTGTATAAGGCATACTGTCAGTAACAACCGGTGTTCGCAAATTTATTGTAAAATTCAGCGCTACGGATGTTGCGGGTTTCGTCCTGCTCTAAACTGACGAGCTGTGATATTAGTGCATGAAAGAAGCCAGAAAGCTACTCTAAACCGCAATTCAAAAATAAATATGGCATACAATTAATCATTCATAAATTCATGACAATTGGTTAATAAAACTAATCGAGAGCATTTTGTATTATGCGACACAATGTTCTATTCCCTAGATCTACTCACATACGGGTTCGTTACAATAATTTCCTCGTTGACATATATTTGCATAGCGGGTGTTCCAAAGTCTTCCCAATAAAACCTTGCATATTTCTACCAAGAAGCTCCGCCTTTAGGTAAATTCAGGAATACACTCGGCTACATAATGAACATAAATTAACACCTTCCAGTTGTTGATCTGCCTTAAGGAATGCGATCTAGGAATGTCATCGATCAGTGGCAGCATTACAAATGTTCCTGAACCCGTAACACGAAGACGTCTCATTGGGTGACGGTTGTTAAGAGAGCGACCGCGACTGGCCATCAACCCCCCACCCCCCACACACCACACACCCCCACACACACACATACACCTCCCCCTGTGTCAGCTGATGAAGACAGGATGACTAACAATTAGATCAATGCAAGATGTGCGCAACAAACATTTACACGGTTAAAGACTTTTTACCAGGTTTGTTCTTAAGAAAGAAAATGGACTTCCGCTAAAGACGGGGTTCTGTCTAGTCTTTAAGGACGCCTGTTTTAGCGCATATTGACCGCATTTCAAAGTGTTCCTGTCTTTAAACTATGTTACAATGGTCGGGAAGGTTTGACATTTCTGCAAGGTTTCAGATTTGTTTATATCCGTTGTTAATTATATATGAAGAAAGAGCTGCTAATGAAAAGAGACTCCACGGTTTCTGCGAGATAGCTTTTAAATTATGATCGTATTTATACACATTGAACTTTTGAATGAAAGGCCATACTTGTTTTATCTTAGAATTCTTAGAAATGTTAGAATTAGAATCATGTATACATACTCTAAAGCTTAGAATTCCTAAAAGATATTCTTAAGTCTGAGAATTATGTAGTCGATCAAAGAGTAGAAAACCGATATGGAAAAATAATAGCTTTGGGGTTTTCTAAAAGTAACATTTAGCAAAAATAAACTAACATATTAAAACTATCTTCCAATTGAATATTCCAGACGATATACAGTTAGATCATTTGACATTATTGATATTCTATACAGATGTTCTTATGTCATCATGTTGAAAGGTTCCAGTTAGATATAAAAAGAGATTATGAAGCACCAAACCCACCCCACCCCACCAAATTAGTATTATTAAAAAACAAAAACAAATCAAAATAAATAAAAAATGGAAAAGAAAAGGAAGAGAACATACAAAAAAAAAAAAATGATAACTATTTAAAATATAACCTTCAAAGAAAACATTAAAGAAACAACACAAAAAATATAAATCTATAAATTCTTCCCATTACCCTAGCCTCTCCCGCCCAATTTCCAAGACAACTTAACCACTATTGATATACACCATGGAACAATATCTATATTGTCATTATTTTATTCGTATAGTGTTTGTTTTTCAATTCTTAAAACTAACGCTGTACAACTGTCTCGAAGACGAGGAGGAAACCACTACGAAGCGTGTCTGTTTAAACTCATTTATCAAATAAGCACGTAAACCAAAGTTTAACTAACTTACATATGAAATGTTTCCATCGTTTGCATTTCCGTATACACTCTCAAGCAAAAACACCATTCGTCTATTTCAAGTGTTGCGTTTATTGAAGACAAACACTCAGATTGATCTAGTCATGACTGCTATCCCCATCACATGATTATTTCGTGTTTCCCTCCCATAATAAGCAAACAAAAGAAGACATTTTCAAATTCTCAACACCGTGTCGTCTCTCGGCTCCGCACACGCCATTGTTTGACTTTTAGATCTGAATCGGAGACAGTCTCGCCCTGTCCGGAGCTTTGGTGTGACCATTAGCGTCCACTGGGAGTCCGAAGTGGGGGCCACGACAGGGCTGGCGGAGGTTGGACGTACCACTGGACGAAAATAATGTCACATGACACGGGCCTGAACGCTATAGTGTTGTCCCAAAAAATTATTTAGAGAGAGAAATGTCGTACATATGTGTGAAATAGTCAACCAGGATGTGAATACACAATAATAGTTAACATAATGTGTGTGGGTGTTTTAAAAAGAATGTTCTTTTCCCATAATATAAAAAAAACCACAATATTTCAGATAATAAATATGTGTATTCACAACATTAAGCATTTACATGCTTGGTTTTGTAAATGTTTATGCAATCACATGCCGTGCATACATTAAAACTACTGATATTAATTCATTTACATTAAAATATGTTAAAACAACATATGCTTAATACATTATTTGACTATTTAATTAATTAAAATATAATTCTAAAATAACATTTCAATTTTGTTCTCTCCCTATCTCCCTCCCTTTAATTTACTTATTTTCAGTACGACTTCAGTCTCAACTCGGGTTTTGTACTCAAATCCCAATTCCATATTTTACGAGAGCACGAAGTCGTCCTGAAAAAACAAAACGTTTCGTACCCTCGGTTCTAGGTTATGGCTTGAATCTGTCAGATTATGCAATACTTCTGCACTGCTCTCACCTGTAAAGGTAACGAGTTGAGATCCTAATGAGCAGAACTGTTCATTTATGTCCGTATTATGCTTGGAATACTCGACGTCTAAACACAGAAATAACAAAACCACGCAGGGCGAGTTCTTGTCTTCAGTACACACAGATTTGTGCAAATCCCTTGACTGTCGGGAAACAAACTTGGAAAAATCAACTCCAAGAATATAGTCAGAATTCACGACACCGAGTTGCTGAAAAAAAAAAGATAATGAATTTTTATTTAAACATTGTATTCATCAGAAAAGGATTTGGAAAAAAGTTATCCAACTTACTAGATCCGCTGCTGTGTAATCATACAGTAATAAAGACAACTTTAGGGAAACAGAGACAACGGGACAGTAAGATATACATATCAATTATAAAATATATCGCGTAAGTTAACATCAAAATTTATCAGAAAATACTTTTTAAAGTGTTCATGCTAGCTTCTTATTAATGTAGGAAACCTCGGTTTATTATTAGTTCTACTGGGGAAGTCATCGATCAATTAATAGTTTTTATATTGGTTGGAACTTTTTAATCCGAAACGGACGGGAAAGAAATCCCATCTAAAATATTGCATTTGTGAAATGATAATTATTTTATCGTGGCTAAGGACCTTTTAGACCGTTTTATGGACTGTATTAATGATTCAAGGCGGAACATGTACGATCTGGATAAGAAAAACTCTTTATGAAAATCAACGTTCACAGGGTTCACAGCTCTCTCCCTAACTATTGTCTATGATATTTTGTGAGTTTCACATTTATTTGGAGACAGCGCGTGACGCTGAAGAGAAATTCACAACAGAAAAAGACACAATCAAGAAGTCTGTGAACCTTAACGTTTTACTAAAATACCAACATTTTGTGTCTTGATTCCCTAAAAGAACTATAATATAATAATAATAATAATAATAATAATAATAATAATAATAATAATAATAATAATAATAATAATAATAGTAAATAAATAAATAAATGAATACATAAATAAATATAGAATCTATCATGTATCGTTCATAAAAGAGAAACGTAAATACTAAGCTCTCAATCTTGCTCATAGTGCTACAATTAAATAACAATAACAAAGCACGCCATTTACAGTTAATACCTCTACTGAAACACACATTATCACGTATTAATGAATACTGTATTGCGATGTACATGTATAATACTGTAAACACCACGGAAAGTAAGTGGTCATAGGTATACTATTAGTATTGTTATCAAACTTAGACAGACAGCAATTAAAGTAGCAAATACATTTACTTGATATACTGAAATTAACTCACCTTTAATATACATAATATTAACACAGCAAAGGGTATATTCCTCCAGAACAAAATCATCTTGGAATTATTATTTGATCCAATTAATTTGTGCAAATGTCCTTAAAAGCTCACTAGCTTCTTCATGGTGTCTATCCGTCCATCCCTAACTCTGTTTCACAACTTGTGTCAGGCGTCTGTATAATTTCTGTCGGTATGTGTGAGCTGCTTGCTCAAGGATTTAGAGTAGTCCAGGCCTCCCTTAATGCAAACAGAATCCAAATTAACGGAACCAGTCCCTAAAGAGGCGAGTCGTCAGCGGTAACTTCGACTTGAGTCTTTGTAGACAATAGTTAGGCAGAGAGCTGTGAACCCTGTAACAGACCACTATCCAGAACGGCGTAGGAATACTTAAACCAAACACCGCCAGTCGTGACCTTCCGCGAATCGGAGTAGTTCCTACGCGACGTAAACACATAGAAATGTGAAAACTCTCACTGGCTGTACCGAGTAAATAACACAGCCACGATTTCATTTAAGAGACCTTTAAAGAAAAGCTGATGCAGTTGGTACGTATGAGACTACGTGAGGGACTTTAAGTAGCCGCTATCTATAAGACTGTTGAAAACGTCAAAGCAAAAAATTGGAATACCTTTAGCTATGACGCGACCTTAGTTTTTGAAATGTGTAGAATATTTCATTACATAAGACCCACATCTTTCATTTTCTTTTGGTCACAGCAGTACCAATGGACAACAGGCACAATTTTCATTCACATTTAAACAATGACATTTAAACGGATGTCGTACAAGTTAGAAATTTCAGACGCAAGGAAGTTGCAGATTATTACTCCACAATATTTGATATATGTATTTAATACGAGACATGTAATTAATTTTACGAACTATTGTAAAACCCATTGTAAAACTCCTCAAAATCGCTTTCAAGTCTCGTATACAAAATACCGTCAAGATTCAGTTTACAGAGGTAGGGGGAAGAGAGAGAGAGAGAGAGAGAGAGAGAGAGATAGTGAGAGATATATATATATATATATATATATATATATATATAGAGAGAGAGAGAGAGAGATATCACATATATATATATA
>JAUTBV010111792.1:0-14190 GCA_032361325.1 Lepetodrilus fucensis
AACATGTTTACAAACAATCACAAGCACACTCATATATAAGATACTTTGTACTGACCAGGACCACTTCGATCATTCACAGTGGAATGGATCACCAGCATTAAGGGGAAATCAAAACTTTGTTATGAGGGGTATATCTATGTTAAACAGAAGGATCTAACAAATTGAGTCGTATCATATGAGTGTGAAATGAGAAAGCGTTACACATTGACAAGTAACCAGTGTAAGGCGAAAGTATTTTGTCCACGCACATGACTTCACAATATAATTTATCCCTGAATACAAAGTTGTCACCTATCATAAGTTCCTGTGCGTTAAATGATATTTAAGGTGGTGTGGGCTATCTGATGGTTTACAACTTTACACATTAAAATGAAAAACAAACTACTAAATTGTGTAAACTAATTGGAAAAGAATGTCGTATGGCAGTCATATTGTTTATTATGATCCAGAGATCTTATCAGTCATTAATAATTTGTAGATAATGAACATAATAATGGAGATAAATGTTCACTATACCTTCAAGAATGTATCCCAAGCTAAAGTATTGTTATATAAGTTTAGAACCAAGATCTGTGTCTTGTGAAGTTGCCCATACTTCCATGGTGGTTGCATATCATAAATGTCATTACATTGCAGAACTTGTAACAGTATGATGTGAGCCTGGGACTGAGAGAGGTGCAAGACACTACAGCAGGCAATGGACCCAGACAGCGCCGGACCCATTGTGCTGGACACCCTGGCTCGAGCCTGTAGCCAGCAGGCTGCCGTCCTGAAGCCAGCCGAACATCAGCTACAGCAGTGGGAAACGCAGCCGGGCTTCTACTGCACTGTGGCAGTAAGTGTCTCTGGCCAACCCCTGTCTTGGGACAGATTTATCACGTTATAATGAGAGATGTTATGTCAACACATTTTATAATGATGCAGGCTTGCCAGGTAGAATAGGCTGGGCATTCTCTACCTACACAGCTATGAATTTTGTTTCTCTCCATAGATTATAAATTTGTTCATTCACATGAAAATCAATAATAAATTCATTTTTTTAAAATAACTTGAGATACTGTCCTTAATTAAAAGGATAGAGTACGGTCTACCCTTTATAGTTTATTAAAGTATAGTTTTGCCCTGAACCATTATAGTTAAAGGTACAAGAACTTAGGGGACCATGTTAGAAATCCTTTGAACGTTCTAGGCTTACCATAAGAGATATTATTGATGTATTTCAGAGTTTATTCAGCAACCATGATATTGACACCAATGTGCGCTGGTTGGCCGTACTCTACTGCAAGAATGGAATTGACAGATACTGGAGGAAAACAGCTCCACAGTAAGTGTTGAGGCATGTCAAAGGTCAACATGTCAGAGCCTTGTTGTTTGTTGTGTAGATACTGTAAAAGACTTTAATCACGCGGACTCAAATTACGCGCAAGTGACATTATTGACAAGTACGAGAGAATCAAATTACGCACATCACTCGCGTATAGAATGGTCGCCGTCAAGTACAAACATAAGCAGGTGCAAAGGTCAATTAATATAGGATTACGCCAAGTAATTAGCAATGAATAGAGCAAGTGGCCTCACCTACCTCAAGTAGGCTTCCTATTGTCAACTGATTATCAGTGTTGACAAGATTTTATAGGTGAGAAGAAATCACTCAGATTCATCGACAGGAAATACGTTCTCATGCTAAAAACATGACTGTTTAGGGCTTCAATTTCCACACAGACCTTTTCCACGTAGAGCACGTAATATAAGTCTTTTACATATAAACCTTCCTTCTTCTGATGGCGATCACAGATGCCCAAGTGAAGAAGTTAATGATCAAATAGCACTTTTAACTTTCATTTCAATTTACCAGATTCATTACAATCAGACACATTAAATGGCAATCAATTAAAAACCATTCTATCCTTTATGCTTTGATAATTATTCATTGCAGTGCACTGTCTGAAGGAGAGAAGGATCTGATTAGAAAACGTCTCATCTCAAACTTTAATGAGCCAGTGTCTCAGGTACACAGTCATAACACACAGTTGTGTTTTCTATAATTATGTTATACTGTAACTGGTTTCAGCTTGAAATACAATATACTGAGTTAGTGAGTGAATATGCAGTTTAACATCACTGTAGGAATCTTTCACCCATTTGCGACAATGTAACATACTGAATGATCCTTTGTAACATTTGTCGATGCCAGGTTTTCACATACTCATGCAGTTATACGTTGTTGTTGTTGTTAGTACGTGCACATATTTCAATGTATGTTTGTCTCTGGCTAGGTGGCTACCCAGCTGTCCGTGTTGACGGCTAAAGTCGCCCGTCTAGACTGCCCCCGAGACTGGCCGGAACTCATCCCCACTGTGCTGCAGGCAGTGCGATGTAATGACCAACTCATCCAAGAGAGGGCGCTCCTGTCACTGCATCATGTGACCAAGATGCTAGCTTCCAAACGACTACCCTCAGACAGGAAACTATTTGAAGATGTAAGGAGATCATTGAAATACCAGGCCTCAAGATTACGAAGGTTTTTGAGTACAATTTCATGCTCAAGCTCCAATTTATATGAGGATTTTGAACAAAATCTTGATTTTGTTTTTAATACTCAAAAACGTTTTGTAATCTCGGGACCAGATAGTACCCCTGAAAGGAGTTTTTGAACCAGACTTTTATGTTCCTCATGTCTACTGCCTTTCGATAAATGTGTCTGGTTTTGTTTCAGATAAGCAAGGAAATCTTTGGCTATGTCCTAGGCCTGTGGAACGCCCACCTCTCCCACTTCTTGCAGCTGGCATCAACTCACGAGGACGGAATGATCTCCTCAGCTGATCGCTGTATCTTGACACTAAAAAGTTAGTTTGTCATATTTAGATTTGTTGCCATTCTTCATTCAGTAAAATAATGCTAATAATAAAGCAGTAGTTATTAGCATTATTTTACTGAATAAAGAATTGCAACAAATCTTCATAGTATTAGTAACTGGTGTGAATATCTAAGTAATTTTAATTAACCATATTATCTAATTGAATGTAACACAGAACTATATGACTTATTCATGAACATATTTGCATGTTGTTTTCTTCATGACCTATTTGAACAATGTGTGGACATTCTGTCATAGTTCTACGGAAGCAGTTGTCGTACGGGTTCAGCGATCCCAAGCTACATCCTGACGCCATCAACTTCCTGTCCACTATCTTCCCTCACCTGGAGGCTCTACTGGACTGTCGTGAGTACCCGGTCTACTGCCATCGCTGTAGTCATAATACCCGTGGTCAAAGTACCAGTAGTCATCATACCAGTAGTCATGAGTACTGCCATTGCTGTAATACCAGTACTGCTATGTATACATGCCTAGGGCTCCTTGTACTGATATGTATACAACGTCTGGGGCTCCTTTTTGCTGCTATGTATACATGCCTAGGGCTCATACTGCTGTGTATACATGGCAGGGGCTCCTCGTACTGCTATGTATTCATACCTAGGCTTCTTATTGTGGTTTTGGGTTCATATTTTAGTAGATATTAATATTTAGAACTTTTTGTTCATGTAGGTATTGGTTTCCTTGTATTTTAGGTATGCACAGTTAGGGCTTTTTGTAATGAAATGTATACATGGTTGGGGCTACTTTTATTGTTTTAGGCAGGAGTTTGTGGGGACATCACAGTGTCATTGACAAATCTGAACGGATGATCGTCACCTTGACAAAAATAGTAAGTGTTGAAGAAATTTTGATGTATTATATGAATAATTACACATATATATGAAATAACCTGTATATTTATTGAGTAATCTATTATTGTCACGTAATAGTTGTATGCATGCAGTTTGATATCTGTAAATGTTGTGTTGCAGCTGCTCGATGTGTTGTCATTGCATCCTAGCACATTTATAAACTACATACGGACCACGCTTCAGTTTGTTGTCAAGTACAACTTCACTGAGAAAGGCAAGCTAACTATACAATATTGGCAGACAATTGAATGTTCTAGTTCTAATAATGGATGTAACAGACATGTAACATGGATAAATCCTTACCTACCTGTAACATCTCTTGCTTGTAATGGTGAATTAAGTTGTACTTCATCTAATAATATTGTAGCAGAAGTAATGAAAACTTGTGAAAAGTATTTAGTCAAGCCCTCAGTGTTTACATTCATTTCTTTTGCAGGTCTGTTGTTTGAACGATTTGCTGTGAACAGTTTCAACCTGATGAAAGGGATTCTGTTTAGTGAGAACTACAAGCCTCGGAAACCTGCCGAACCTGGTGGTAAGGTTGTGATTGACGTCAATCTTGATATGTTTTCTAATACTAGTTTTCTTCTAGTTCATTATCCAAAATATGCAATAATTCAAGTGATTTGATTGATTGAGAGGTGTTTTGTAAGAGGTATGGTTTGGCTTTTGGGTAAAAGTTGTGACCTCATAGAGAACTGTGACGTCATTGCAGCTGCCCTTGGCATGAATATTAGCAAATTTGATTTCTTAAATATGTTAAAAGTTTAGATCTATTATGATTTTGGATAATCGTCTGTCTTGGGGTATACAAGAAATAACGATAGTGTCTCGTAATAATAATATAATGCTATCAGTACGCTTTTGAAGGTGGGTTTGGGGCAATATTAATGTGCACATTTATTATTTTTACAGCAGTTACAACTAATTTGGTGTGTGACGAGGCACATAAGATGGTGAAAGAGTTCTTCACGTTTGAGATGCTGTCTGAGATCTGTCGTCGTCTGGTGCTGCAGTACTTCCTGCTGACGACCGATGACCTGACGACCTGGGAGACTGATCCTGAAGAGTTCTGTGAGTATTCATATCCATATTCACTCACTCACTGTCACCAGTTGTAGGTACACTGTCACCAGTTGTAGGTAAACTGTCACCAGTTGTAGGTACACTGTCACCAGGGGTGCATTCAAAGACACAAGGGCTGAGTAAGCCGCTTAGCTAAACTGGTTCCCTGTCCCATATAAGGTTCATGCAAGTCTTGAGACAGTGGCTAGTTTGATAAGATGCTTGTAAGCCACTTGCAAACCCTTGTGTCTTTGAACGCACCCCAGTTGTTAGTATTGAAAGTACAAGGACTTACCACAAAAACATGGTCAGAGATAAATTCATGCACAATTGATACTAGTCTTTTTTATCTATCTGTTCAGGTCAAGAAGAAGGTGGAGATTCGTACAAGTATTCATTGAGGGTGAGTACACTGTTGTTACTAAACATGTATGCTTTTGTAGCTGGGTGTGATGTAAGATGCTGCTACTGGTCTCGGCCAACGGGGTTAACTGTTTGACTCATTCGGTATAGCATTGAACTCACAATCTAGGAACTTGTGTTCGAATCCCAGGATCCCAGGATCTGTTACACTTTTAGCTTTCTTCCTGTTGGATTAACTCTTTTCCTGCTGGATTAGGCAAAGCCGCAGCTCTTTAGGGAATATCAGATTACCCTTACACAGCTTGTATTAATCTCCTTGTGTTATCATGCTGTCTGTGTGTTATCATGCTGTCTGTGTGTTATCATGCTGTCTGTGTGTTAGTGTTATCATGCTGTCTGTGTGTGTTGTCATGCTGTCTCTCTGTGTGTGTTGTCATGCTGTCTGTGTTTGTTATCATGCTGCCTGTGTGTGTTATCATGCTGTCTGAATGTGTTATGCTGTCCGTGTGTGTTGTCATGCTGCCTGTGTTTGTTATCATGCTGCCTGTGTGTGTTATCATGCTGCCTGTGTGTGTTATCATGCTGTTTGCGTGTGTTGTCATGCTGTCTGTGTGTGTTGTCATGCTGCCTCTGTGTGTTATCATGCTGCCAGTATGTTATGCTGTATGTGTGTGTTGTAATGCTGCCAGTGTGTGTTATCATGCTGTTTGTGTGTGTTATCAGGCTGTCTGTATGTGTTATGCTGTCTGTGTGTCACCATGCTGCCTGTGTGTTATCATGCTGCCTGTGTGTGTTATGCTGTATTTGTGTGTTATCATGCTGTCTGTATGTGTTATCATGCTGCCTGTGTGTGCTATCATGCTGCCTGTGTGTCATCATGCTGCCTGTGTGTGTTATCATGCTTCCTGTGTGTGTTGTAATGCTGCATGTGTGTGTTATCATGCTGTCTGTGTGTGTTATCATGCTGTCTGTGTGTGTTATCATTCTGTCTGTGTGTGTTGCAGCCATGCACAGAAGTGCTGTTTCTGACGATATTCAAGGAGTTCCGCCTGTCTCTCACCCCCATCCTGCTGGAAATGGTACAGTCCATCCATGGACCATGTGATCCGGAAAGTTTGGAAGCCATTTTGAAAAAGGATTCGAGTAAGTAGTGAATGCCTTTGTACTTTCCTAGCCGCAAACTCATTTAGTTTTCCTTCAGAATTGCTATTGTCGTGTATGGGTGAAATAGTCCTGCTGTGACGTAACACACCATCTCATTCATTCATTATAGTTTACTATATGTGAAATTAATGATAATAATGAAGATTTGTAATGCGTCCAGATCTTCTTTGTATCATTACCTATTACCTACTGTAGTTTATGATGATGGCTTTCTATTGTTTTCAGTCTACAATGCTGTAGGGCTGGCTTGCTACGACCTGTACGATGATGTAGACTTCAACAGCTGGTTTTCATCATCTCTCCTTGCTGAGCTCAAAGTTAAAAATAACAGGTAAATAGTACGAAGAAATGTTTTCTATTATTATTGTATTTAATAAGAATTTTGAGCATTAATTTAGTGTTATTATTTTAATATAAATTGAAAATGTTTGAAGTTGATTTCACTACACATATACCTAGCCATCTTGTATTATAAGACATTGTAAAGCTGTCTGTCTCTTCTGGACGTAGCTACAGGATTGTGAGGAAGCGAGTCATGTGGCTGATTGGTCAGTGGGTGAGCGTCAAGCTGGCGGTAAAGTTGCGGCCGATGTTGTACGAGGCTATCGTGTTGACGCTGGGGACGGGGGAGGATCTGGCCGTTAGACTGGAGGCTGCCGCTACACTCAGGAGTGATATCCTTACAGTTATCTCTGACGTGTCGTTAGTTAAGTCCATATCAGGGTGCAATTATTGCATGTGGGTTAAAAAGTCCTCCAGTGACTTGAGCAATAATGATTTACATGTTCTAAATTATCTGTGCTCAGATTATATTGTAAAATTATCCATTATTTATAATTACTTAATTATTCAGATGCAATGTTACACTGATATACATTTGACCTCAGTGTAGTTTGTCCATGATGTAGATTATTATCCTTAATGTATTCACCAGTTGACGACTTCGAGTTTGATCCAGAACAACTCTTGCCGGTAAGAATGTTTGTAAATAGTAAATAGTAAAGTAGTACGTCAAGATGTTATTACAATACAGTATGACACAAATCTCTCAAAATTGTCATGTCGTTACCAACTTCCAAATTCTAACCTTCTACATATCCAGGAGAATGTTGCACAATGTTTTATCATACAAATCTGATATGGATCTAACACACTGTTTCAGTACGTGGAGACACTCTTCTCTCATCTCTACCTGTTGCTGACAGAAGTCAAAGAATGTGATACCAAGGTGAACAGCTTGTATTGTGTCAATATCTGATCATACATCCAGAGTGAATCCATACTAGATTCAGTGTTTGAAATAGAGCACGCCCGCAACGGGTTATTTTCAGCGAGGACTGGTAACGTTTTATCCTTGCACGCCCACATGTCGTGTTACTTTTTGTTTGTTTTTCAAGATGTATATCATCGATCACTGGCCATGTATGAGGACGGGTAACTTCTCAGACTTACCAGTCCTCATTTCTGGCAGTGAAATTGCTGGAGTTTCATACACTGCTAGATTGTAATCGTGCTCACGTGTAGTTAGTGGTCAATGATGACAAGTTGAATTTTATTAGTCTTAGGAACATTTCTGCTCAACTTAACATCTATGTTTTTCTCCTCCTGTTTTTCTAGATGCATGTCCTCCATGTTTTCTCCTTCGTGATTGAGCGGATGGGGGCGATGATCCGTCCATACACGTCGTCGCTCGTACAGTATCTACCTCGCCTGTGGCAGGAGTCGGCCGATCACAACATGCTCCGCTGTGCTATCCTGTCTACACTTATACATCTAGTCCAGGTACCAACTACAGCACTAAACATACTACCTACTGATTGTACCCAAGTCAGATTGCAGAATTTGAAAAATATGACATAAAAAAAGATTCATTCATCTCAATCTACTTGCGCTCTGTGGACATTCTAGGACAGAATCCTAAAGTGTTGTCTTCTCGATATCTCTCCCAAGTAACACGAAGTTGGTTTTTGAAATATGCGGTTGTTACTGTTGTTTCGTCGCAAATGGTTGAAAGATTCCTGCAGCGACATTAAACTCCGTATTCACTGACTACTGTTGTGTTGTTTTCCCTACTGCAGGGTTTTGGTTCGATGTGTACCAACTTCTACGACTTTCTGATTCCTGTGATAAACCTAAGTACAGACGTATCTCAACCCCCGCACGTCTACCTACTTGAAGACGGCCTTGACCTCTGGCTTATGACCTTGCACCATTCACCTCTCCTCACTGACGATCTGTTGAAGGTCTTCACCAACATGTCTTCACTGCTGGGTATGTCTTCACTTGTGGGCATGTATGTATGTTGTCATTACTAGGTATGTGAAATAAACCAGAGAGCACCATTTATACAATTGCTTGCTTTAGCCGTGTATCTGCTAGAGAGAACCAGGTATGCCCTACAGTTAAGCACCTGCTTGTGACGGGTCCGACTTGGTAAATCACTCACCCATTGTGATGAGTCCAGTGAGGAGACTGACCAGCTTGTGATGTGTTTCAGACCTGGGAACTGAGAACCTGAGAATATGTGTGAAGATCATCGAGGCCTACGTCTTGCTGGGACCCAGGGACTTCCTCCAGGTAGATTGAACTTAAGTCCCGAGGCAGAATATACGGATATCATCATCCAACTGTTATTTCTTCTTGCACATTGGCATGCACAATAATGGGGGCAAACACATCTTTCATTATTCCGTGCTATTTATTTTAGAATTTATTATGATTATGACGAAAATGCGTCAAATTCTCGGTTTTCTTGTAGCATTTCCATGGCATGTTGGTGTCGGGATTCTCCAGCCTGATGACAGATCTGCGAACTGAGGGATTCCTGCTCATTCTAAAGGTTGGTACTTTACATTCTCTCACACTCTACCATTATAGTAGGACAACAGGCCTGTAGTATATGTAGCACTATATGAAGTACTATGTACAGCGAGATATCTCTGACTAGACTGCTACAGTAGCATTACTTCGCACTTCGTAGTGAAACATAACACAGTCTTGGTAGTACACAGGCCTATAAGCCTGACCTTTGACCTGTTGGGTGTTGCAGGTGCTGGAGCTGGTGTTCACGGTGCTGCCCTCAGAAGGACCTCAGCTGTTCTCTCCCATGCTGCCCGGCCTGCTGAAGAACGTCCTCGTGCCCGAGGTCAGTGTGGACTGGACGTCCGGATAGCTTCATGTCCATCTTGTGTCTTGTCACCTATTAATCTTTAACCCTCTCCATGCTAGAGGCAACTGGAAATGCCCAAAATGGCAGTGCCTGTGTCTAACCCAGCAGTGAGAGGGTTAATTGGCTCCCTCTTCGGTGTCTTCACTTTATGAAAATAATTTATTTTGCGGGAGTTTTCAACTTGACAAAACTTTTTGAGTACGATTTTATGTTCAAGCTCATATTTTATATCAGGATTTGTGAACAAATCCTTGAGTTGATTTTTGTACTTAAAATGGTTTTGCAATCTCGGGGCCTGATCTTGTAAATTCATCACCATTGAACATTGTGGTTTAATGACTGTGGTATGTCTGTTCTAGGAGCATCCAATGTTGATGTCGATGTACCTGGCAGTGTTTTCTCGGGTGTTGCTGCAGAATAGAGATCTGATGTGGTCCATTGTTGAGCAGACGGCAAACTCGCTTGGTCAGGAAGTGAGTAGATCACATCAAATAATATCATTAATAATATCACAATATATTCATCAGCATGGGTAGAGAACATAACACCTAATGTATTATAAAAAAAAAAAAATTAAATATAAAAAATAAAATAAAAATGAATGTGGTAACGTGTGACATTTCAGGGCACTCATGTGTTTGGCAACATGCTGGAGATATGGTGTGACAAGATTGACTGGGCCTCGCAGCCAGAGAAGAAGAAAATCTCAGCATTGGCTATTGCCTCTCTCCTCACCGTCAATCTCAGGTACAGTTACAGTACACCCATGTAACACAACAGAACTGATAAAGTGCTTATTATGTCACTGGTGATATGCATTTTTCAATTTCAAGGCTTTATTCAAAATCAGTTTAATTCGCTTCTAAACTGTTTTGCATTCTTAATTGCTTGGAGTTGGCATAAAATCATCAAATTCTGAAACGATTGGGCTATTGAGGTGTTTGTGTTACTCATCACCTTCTGAGAATGTCGTCACAAATGGGTGAAAGAATCCCGCAGCGACGTTAAACTCCATATTCACTCACTCGCTGAGGATGTGTTGCTTGTGTTGTCCACTGATTTGAGCTGGTGTTGTTGGCAGTGTGGTGATAGACAAGTTCCCGATCATCATCAACGGCTGTGTGGAAGTCTTGCATGACGTGTGTCGACAGGATGAAACTACGGGCATCCAGACTGAGTAAGTAGAGTCACATGCACACCTCTGTTGTCAGATCACCTAGGTAACTAGACTGTCATGAAATCACCTAGGTAACTGGACTGTTGTCAGATTACCTTTAAGTAACTAGAATTGTGAAATCACCTAGGTAACTGGACTGTTGTCAGATTACCTTTAAGTAACTAGACTTGTGAAATCACCTAGGTTAACTAGACAGCCGTAAAATCACTTAAGTAACTTTGACTTGTCAGATCACCTAGACAACGCGAATCTTGCAAGTATGTAAAGATTTAGCAGATCTGCACTGATACCAGAATGGTTGTAATGTCAGTGAGGGACATAATTACACAACAGCCTTATCCATAGATCTCAGAGTAATGTGTGGCTCACCGTCTTCAGGAACACAATTTCTATGTTTTTATACATGTAGCCGATCCTGCCTGTTTTCAGCTACCTGGTGATGGGTGATGATGTCATATCTGAGAATACGGAACCAGGCGCAGAACATGAGGATACGGAACATGAGAGACGGGAGAAGATGGTACGTGCGATTATTTTAGTTTTACTCTGGACCTTAAAGTGTTAAGTCTGGATTCTGTAGGGCTAACTGTGGACCATATTGAGCGATGTTGTAGTGTTAACTATGGACCCTATTAATAGTATTATCCTTTGTCAATCAGTACCAACCAGAGCACTATTACTATGTTTCTGTTATTTTTAACTGGAACCTATATTATGTACTCGGTGTTTCAGCTGTCGAGACAGGACCCTGTCCACTGCGTGTCTCTCAAGGACTACATGGTGGCCCAGCTAACCCAGTGTCGTGAATGTCACGGACAGGTCAACTTTGACCGGCTAATGGACACGGTCGACCCGGACATCAGTATGCAGCTGCGCTTGTTCTGTGGATAAACGTTTCTCAGAGAAGTAACATCAGGGGTGCGTTCAAGCTGCGCTACATTTACTACATTTGCTATGCTACTTTTGCTACTAATATGTAGTTCGTTGAACGGCTTCATGTGTATTGCTTTGCACATGCGCTAGCTCCAACGGCCTCCATCTAGCTTTTGATCTTCCTACAAATAATATGTGGTACAGACCCGTAGCAAAAATAGTTTATACATAGCATACGTATTGCTGGCTGAATGGCTTCAGTAGGCTATGTAGCAAACAAGTAGAGAAGCTTGAACGCGCCTCTGGAATTGTTATTCACTGGGGGTAGAAGATATGCTACTTTCCTATGGTAACCTAACCAGCTATATACCTATGGTAACCTAACCAGCTATATACCTATGGTAACCTAACCAGCTATATGCTATTTGGAATTGTACAGAATTTCTTAATATTGCCCGATTAAATGTCAAATAATTACTCCTTTCTGTTAAATGTAAAATAATTACTCCTTTCTGTTTTTTTGTCAACTCACATGATGTGTCGGTGGAGAACTTTTGAAAATTTCAATTTTCTTTTGAATTAAGCCTAATTGTATTTCTTTGTACATACTAGTATGTATATATATATATATACACAGGTTTCTTATGACCATTATACTGGAAACTCTCTCCAACAGTATTGTTTTACCTCATTTGAGACCTTGACAAGGCTAGGAATATATCCCTGTCCGAGACATGACATGCAAGTCATAGGATCGATTATAGGCAATGTTTCAGAATTGTTGTTGCACTGGTTTTCACTGTGATTATGAAGAATGGGTCAACAAGTGCTGGAAGAATTTTACTAAACTGGTCTGCGTTTCACGAAAGGGGCATATATCTACACGACATAAAGCAAGGATTTACATGTACTCCGTGCTTTACGTCCTGATAATATGTCCGGCCCTTTCGTGAAATGCAGGCCTGGTTATTACCGTTTGTTTTGTGTGTGTAAAGTTCTGGACATGAAGATGCTTGCCATATACATATTGCTTGATGTACATTATGGATTAAGTGAGTCTGTTAATTGAGGTGTCCATGTTTCTGGTCATGTAATTGCACTATTATCTGTGGTTTTGTATATATTTTATATGTATTGTGCATGTAGCTAGTAATGTCTTTCTTGCTGCTATGAGTATGAATTATACCTGTTACTGTACTACGTATTAATGTTGAAGGGATCAATGCTGAATCAACTGAGGTGCGTTCAAGATAGAATACATATCAATATGTAGTAATATGTATTGCTACAAAAGCCGTTCAGCCAGCACGTGTAGGAATACGTTTTAATACTTTTCACTACGGGTCTGGACCCCGTAGTGTGTTGTAGGAAAATGCAAAGCATGAAGCGAACGGATTGGACGCATGTGCAAATTGATTTCCTGTCATTTTCCTATTAACCCGTTCAAGATAGAATACATGCAGTACACTACGTTACAATACTTTTCTCTACATGTATTCTATCTTGAACGCACCTCTGATCATGCAATTCAAGGCCAGTACACCATCCAAATTTTACCTCTGACACTAAACTGGTGTACACATGGGTGTTCTGAATTGCCTTGATTATGAAGAGTGAAGTATTTCGCGATTGTAATTTATACAAATACCGTAATGGCCGTCTAACTATTGGTTACATTGTACATATAATGTCCATCTTACTACATTGTACAAATAATGTTTGGTGGATAATGATGTATGTCAAGGACAAGATATTCTCAATAATGATTGTAATCCACTGTTGTAAACCCCTTGCCTATGTATACTTTCTTTACCTGTGTTGCATGAAAGTGCACACTGTATATAAAACCAAGTGCTACCTGTAAAAATTATGTGCGAAAATTGAAGTCTATTCTTTGTCACTGTGAATAAAGATTTTGTACTTGCATATGTAATAATTTTTTATTGATTCGGGGATATGATATTGCACGTTCCAGAATATTATTAATTATTGCTTTAATGGACAATAAATAGAGTGGCAAAGTTTGTGAAAACATCTTTACGAAATTGATGGAAGCTATGGTTAAGGCATTGCAAATAATTATGTGAAATTATGAAAGAGGCAACAAATTATTTTATTATCACGATCAGATTGTACTACATCATTTGCTCAATTTCGTAAAGATGTTTTCACAAATTTTGCCACTCTATTTATTGTATCTGCACTCGTAAATCTTGTTGCCTCCAAACATGAGACACTGATTGCAATATTAATCTTATCTCTTAATCCAAATCACTGGTCTACAGGTTATATCCAGTCACCACCCACAGGGTATGTCCAGTCACGACCCACAGGGTATGTTCAGTCACGACTCGGGGTATGTTTATTCACGACCCACAGGGTATGTCCAGTCACGACCCACAGGGTATGTCCAGTCACGACCCACAGGATAAGTCCAGTCATGACCCACAGGATATGTCCAGTCACGACCCACAGGGTATGTCCAGTCACGACCCACAGGATAAGTCCAGTCACTACCCACAGGATAAGTCCAGTCACTACCCACAGGATAAGTCCAGTCACGACCCACATGATATGTCCAGTCACGACCCACAGGATAAGTCCAGTCATGACCCACAGGATATGTCCAGTCACGACCCACAGGGTATGT